>CATIWQ010359460.1:0-12276 GCA_949673415.1 Euphorbia schlechtendalii
ATATTTCTTTAGTTATGCATATTTGCACTTAAGTCGTTTTGTGGTTGAAATGCATGTTTTAACGCGCATGCGGAAAGCGATAAATCCATACATCAAACATTAAGTAAACGCGAGAAGTCAATGCAGAAAAGTAAAGATTAAAGGTTACATAACCTCGGGGGATGCAACCACTTGCCTAATCTATGAATTACAATTTTTGTAAAAGTATATACAATACCCGAAGGAAAATAAATCCTAGGCATACATCTAACCTACATCCACAAAGGTTAGCATGAGGTATAAAACATATGTTCGATTTGATTAAAAGAAGGCCCACGCTTACAAAAATAAAGGGGTTAATCAATCAAAAAATCGACATACGCAATTCAAAAGTAAGCAAACAATACCTGAAGAACCCTGGGGCAACAACGCAGCGCCCGTAAGCGACCCCAAACAGCCAAGTCAAGGGCAAAATAAGTCTATACTTGGATCGCCCATGGCCAATTAAGGCCACTAACTCCATCTAAGTCCGCTAGCAGCTCAATTAACCTATAGTTGATCTCCTTGTTCAAGACACTCAACAGGGTGGCAAAAACTGACTAGACGTACAGAGGAACCACGGCCTCAGAAATAGACTGTCGACCCATCCAATAGTAAAATAACATGCTATAACTCAACGCCCGGCCTCTGGGATCAACACCGAGCAGGTCTCTAACGCGACTACAAGCAGTGGGAGCCTTGAAGAACCGCTCCAAAAAGTCATCAAACTGGATCACAATACCAGTTTATGATAGACCAGTGATCGCCACGATATCAGAAGGAGCCCAATCGAAAAATGGAAGGTGTGCGAAATGTCGCACCACCTTTGAGTAAGCGCAACCAATGTCGCATATGGAAATAATGTAGGCCATAAAGATCTCGCTAGAGGACCAAATTCGGTGGCCTCGATGGCCTGAAAAAGCTCAGGGTGAGAAGAGGCATGACGATACCATGCCTGAATAGTTGAATATCCACCCGTGGGATGAAGTGTGGGGGACTGCAAACGAAATCAAATAATACACATTTTGTAATTAAATGCAAAAACAGCGAGAAAAACACCAAGATTTTTTTTTCTTTTAATTTCTCTTAAATAACTTAGATCCAAAACACATTTGGATCCTGAACTTTATTTTCAAATCATTTTCAAAAAAAGTCCTCAGATATTATTGGGTCTAAAACAATTTAGAATCTGAGTCTTATTATCTTTTAGACAAATATTTCCTTCAAAAATTATCGGGTCCAAAAGACATTTGGACTCCAAATTTTAATTATTTTCCAATATTTTTTTCATAAAAAAATAATAAAATAAAAATATAAAAATTACGTAGGTGAGCGACCGGGGCCCCGAGAGGTGTCGTTGGAAAAATCCGGCGAGCCTTCGGGGTTGCGCTAGGCATCTTTGGCGAGGCCTCCAAAAGGCCCTCGCCAAAGACCCTGGTGAGGTTCCCAAGGGACTCTTACCAAAGAGTTTGGGGAGGGCCCTTAGGACCCTCGTCAGAGAGTTTGGAGAGGGTCAAGCCCTTGCTGGTTTCTTTTGTCTCTGCCGGAAAAAAATTTCCAGCAAACCTAAATTTGCCTTTTTTAATGTTTCTAGGTTAAAATTCAGCGACATGGTTCAAGGATCAGTTCCAATCTAGTTCCTAAGTAGGATAATACCTCGATCCGGGAAAGGTGAGGCTGAGCTAGAAAATCAGGATCCAACATCTCTATTGGGGAAGTAATAGTAAACCCCAACATAGTGTGGGTCGCTACCAAACCATATGCGGCATCAATATAGATAGAAAACACCCCAGGATCACTAGTAGGCTGAGGAGTGAGGCTAGAGGTGAAGCGGAGAGCCCTGCCAGTGACCTTTGACAACATGATTGCTAGAGAGAAGAGAGAGCAAAAGTGTTTAGAGAGAGAGGGAGATTATGAAAAGTGAAAGAATAAAGAAGGTGGAGCCATATTTATAAAGAAAATAAGTGGGCCCCACCTATCTATTTATTTTATTATTTTACAATGGAAGCCTCTTAACACTACAGAACGATGTACAGGATACCCCCAATATTCCTCAAACTCATTTAATTCATTTATTCCTCAATGTTTTAATTTTTGATTAAAGGGGAAAAAATTTTTGTTCCGCATAAACTCAATCAAATAATTAAAAAGTTCATCATAAAATGTATTAACATTATCTTTTTTTCTGCTTTGTTACAGGAAACAAGTCAACATCCTATTAAGGAAATTCAAAACATAACCGAAGAAGGAAACTGTTATCTCGATGGTTGAAGAAAGAAACAGCCTCATTTATCAACCGAAGAAAAAACAACTGCCGATAAAAACGAGAACGTCGCAGCAAGAACTGGTAAACCCGCCCACAAGGGGCACCAAGTACCTAAAGGATTTCGAAGAAAGAAATGGACGATCCTATGAAGACACAGCGCCAGAAAGGAAGGCCTATTTTATCACCAATTGGGAACGAGAGGTCACCAACCACATTGTTCAGGTATTCTCTCTATCCTGGCACTCGTTTTCGTGTGATCATACTGGTTATAAAACTAGCAATTATCACATGACGGGGCTGTGAGCACGGGATTTTGTACCAGCTCGCGCGTTCAATGATGATGTCTTTTTTGGGATTTTATCCTTGAATCACACAATTTTCAAGTATCTTGATGCATCAGAATGGGAATCCTTCTCGTCTTTAAATTCAAAAGGACATTTTCAATAAAATTATTTAATTAATTAAAAAATATAAAATACACAAAAAATACATAAAATATTGTGGAAAACCAGATCCGGGGGCCTGCATCGCAAAAGGTGGGCGAGGAAAACCTCATCAAAAGGCTTCGGCAAGGCAAGCCTCGCCAAAGTCCTTAGCGAAGCTTGAGCCTCTTCAAAGAGCTTGGCGAGGCTGCCTCACCAAAGTCGCGGTGAGGGGCCTCACCGGACTTTTCTTTTCCGATGAGACCCATCGCCGGAAAAACTTACCTTTTTTAGATTTTCGGGATTTCTCCTATAAATACTCAGGTCTTTTTCGTGAATCAAATCCCAAAAAATTTACAGATAAAATTATAACTTTCAGAACTGCTTCCAAGAATTAAGACGAATATTTTTGGACTTCCAACACAATCAATTTTTTTACCTAAACTAAAGGACAAGGAGGATTTTCAACAGCCAATCAGATATCTTCGAAGTGGATTCATTCCGTAAGGGTAAGCCTCTGACTTACTGGAACTACAATTTCCATGCTTTCGGTGTTCATCTCCTTCTTCTGATTTCACTTCTGAACCTAGGATTCTTATCATTTTTAATATTTTTATTTTATACAAGTGTTGTAATTCTTCTTCATCTATTTTTATTTATTAAAAGAAGATATATGTTAAAACACTCCCATGAAGGGTATAAAACATATTCCCGGATAACAACCCTCATCAATTTACCATGCTAGCAATTTCATTAATTAAAATGAGCAACCAACGTGTTAATTAAATGAATTGTTTTATTTAAATAACAAACACATTATCGCGATTGATTTTCATTTTTTTAGGCCACACGCGCCTTGCGAAATTCAAAAATGAACATACGTGATATCCCCTATACCAACCTTTGTGGATGCAGGTAGATTAGGATTAGATGTATGTTTATGATTTTGATTTTCCTTCGGGTATCGCAATTTCAATTTTTTGGGAAGTGTAATTAATTGGTTAGCGGGCGATTGCATCCCCCAATTTTTGGAAGCCTTATAATTTTTATTTTCCGCGTTTATTTTCTGCATTTATTTACTGCTTTGTGGATTATTTATTATTCCACCTTGTGGATGGTTTATTATTTTGCAATACGTGAATCATGCATATAAAATCTAAAAATGACCTAAGTGCGAATATGCATAATTAAGAGAATACGATTTTTTGTAGATGTAATATAATGTGATCCAATAAGAAATAAGCAACTTATCTCGGACCCGAATCTCTGTGTCTTAGTGGGCCGTCCCCTAGACGTTAAGCCTCACAGGACTCTAATTCTTGGAAAGAGCTAATCCAGGTGGCGACTCCACACTAAGAGATGACAGATTTGGGTTCGAACCGATCTAAAATTTTTTTCATCTTTCTCTTTCAAACTTTTTTCCCGGGTCCCTGACTTGGTGCCTTTTTTCAAACACCATCTCCGTGGGCTCTCGGCCCACTACTCCCTGTCGCCCGCTCACAATAACCATAGACACTTTGATTTGTTAACCATAGACAATTTATGATTTGAAAATTTCATTCTTTTAATCAAGTGAAGTTTAAATTTAAAACATTTACACGTGTGGTAAAACATTGTTAATTCGTATGATAATCACCTAGACTAAGTTTGAGCAAAACCTTAATCTAGTTATCACATCATTTCAATAACATGAACTGAAACCTAAGTCATGCGTATTATACTTTAATCAATTCATAGAAAATATCATTTCAATATATTATCATCAATCATGCATAGCATAAGGCAAGCTCTGATACCACTGTTGGTTAATTAAAGTAGTTATTGGACATGCAAACTTTCACGGTGGAATTTCAAAACTTAAGATTAACCCTAAAAGATCTCCTAGGCAAGGTATGATTGTCATAATCTCAATTGAAACGTTCCATGGATAATTATAGGTTTATAAAACTTAGTAAAAGAAATCGAGCATATAAGTTTAGAGAATTAATAGTTGATGTATGCCTTCCCCTTTGTTGCGGTGATCCCTTAGAGAAATTCGATAGCACTCTATTGGCACAAGCCTCCAAACCAGGACGGCTTCTATAATTAGTCCTCACTGACCCCACGTATCAAAACCTTACATAGAGGGTGAACTCTTTAGTTAATAAGCAGTTGTTAGACCATTCGTAGACCAACCCAAAAATGTAACTAAGAAGAATCTTTCAAAAGTAGGAATAAGCCTTCAAAAGAATTCTTGCGAAAGCAAAGAAATTCATGGAGGATCTCGTAAAAATTGGCAAGAGAAAAAGGGTTAAACCTCAGAAGACTGCTGAGTTGAAGTGATATTTGAAGGAAGTGAATAAGGCTATTTATATCCCAAGGGGAGCAAAAAAGCTCCCCTTGTAACCGATGTGGGATTAGTTCATCAATCCCATGCATGGGCCATGATTGCCCATGCGCTACTCCGCAAGAAACTCAAGGAGCAGAGTGTTGGGCGAGGTAAACCTTGCGTGGGCTTGTAGCAAGCCTAGCGAGCCTTCATGAGTGTTGCTTTCATAGCACTCGTGAGGCTTGATTGCAGGCTTTCTTGCAAGCGTGCCAAGCAACGCTTCTAAGGCTCTTGCAGGCTTACCTCGCTGGCCCTTGCGAGATTTCTCACAAGGCCTACTCGCGGTATTCCATCTAGGTTAAACCTTTCCTTTCTATCTCGGTACACTAGTCTAACCAAATTGGTCCATCCAAAACAAGTTTAATTCTCCCTTTTATTCTTGGTATAAACCCCATCTATAATTTCTTTTCTTAGTTCGGTAAAGGCCAAATGTGTATGACCTCATAGGGTCTCAAAGTATAGAGCTATTAGAGGTTAAATTAAAGTTGGCTTCTCATCCAAGAACCTTTGGGCTCATTATTCCAAATTGATATGGATTCTAATAACTATAAACAATCAAATAGGCTTTCTAGCAAAGGCATATGATCTCTTGATACTCAAAACATGATGTGCTTGTGACTTGATTTTGTTCTGCAATAGTAACAGTACAATACACTGCTTCCATCAGGTTAAGTACCATCTAGTTTACTAAGCTCGAATTAAGTATGAGCTCATGTAATATCTATAGCTATCCTGGAATAAAACTTGTTCAAGATGAACACCACTCACCTTTATATATCTAGATTGACTAGAAACCTATTCTATCAATCTTATACTCTGGTTAGAGGTCTATAAGTGTTTCACTTCAACAAAAGGCCTTAAGTACAACTCTCATTTTATCACTATATCAAGAGCAATGGATCCAATCTTGACTACTCGGCTTACCAACGAATGATCATCATTATACCCATAATCACCCATATCATCCTGATCACTAGGGTATAATTAAGTATAACCCAAAGTATTACAACTCCCACACAAGGTAACCAGTATATCAGGGCTTAGGATACTCGTACTACTACTGTAATAAGACATGACACCAATAATGTATTACCACAATACATTCATGTGTTAACTCAAGTTACCACCTTCAACTTGTGAGATCGGTTGCTTAGATCAAACCCAAGGAGTAAGCCTACACATGCTAGTTTGTTTGCTTCATTGATGTCCAACCTCAATGAAACTATGATTAGGGATATTTAGACTTTTCATAGTAACACATGTATGCAATTCTCACACCACATAGCTCCTACTATTTCCTCGCACTTTTTCTTAATAAAATAGTCATGGACTTTGTGTTATTATATCAATGAACATATATCATATATAATACCAATGAGATACATAATTTTGAAATAAATCATTGATATATAACAAAGTTTCCTTATTATTGGTAAAAAATCTGAAAGTGTTTATACATTAATGACTAATAAAGACATGCCGCTCTAATTGCCTCTAGGGCATACATAATGTGTAACATGAATAAGCTAGTTTCTTTGATGCATAATACTTCATTAGGAGGACATTCTGGGGTACAAGTTACTTTGAAGAGATTGTAGCTTGCTTTCTTTTTAGAGGGCCTTGAGAGGGATGTAAGGATTTAAATCACATAGTGTATAGTTTTCCAAACCTGCAAACATGATGCCAATAAGACTATAGGTCTGCTACATCCACTACTAATTCTAGAATGAGTATTGACTGATCTCATCTTGGATTTTATCAAGGGGTTACCAAAATCTAATTGCAAAGAGGTGATTTTGGTTGTGGTGGATCATTTAACCAAATATACCCATCTTATTAGCCTCAAACCCCCTACACTGTTAAAGATGTAGCCAAAAAATTCCTCGTAAACATCTCCAAGTTATATGGCCTTCCTTTAAAGATTGTAAGTGATAGAGACCCCATTTTCATTAGTGCTTTTTGGGAAGAGCTTTTTAAGTTGCAAGGAATAGAATTACTAAGATTAACGGCTTACAATCCATAAATAGATGGGTAAAAAGAGGCTATCAACAGATATTTGAAAACTTACCTCAGATGTACGTCCCATGGAAATCCCAGGAAGTTGTATGATTGGTTGTCATTTACCGAATGGTGATATACTACTAACTTCCACACTTCTCTTAATGTCTCACCTTTCAAAGCTATTTATGGGATACCACCACCCTTGCAAATTTTATATGCATTTGGAAATTCCAAGATAGATTCTGTCAATCAACTTCTGCAAGATAGGGAAGAAGGAATGAAAGAGCTTAAACACCATTTGGTTAGAGCTCAACATCTCATGAAACAACAAGTGAATAAACATTGAGGGGATAAAAATTACTCCATTTGGGAATGGGTTTTCTGTTAAACATAAGTTAATAGTACTTCACAATAATTAAAATGTTTTGGAAACAACAAACTATCTAGAATAGTGAAATCAATTAAGTACTAAGTAGACTCTTAATTAAATAAGATAAGTTGAGTTTATTTAAGGAAAAACAACTCAGTTTATGGTTTTTAATTAAGTTATAGCTTAGAGTAAGAAAAGCTGAGGTAAGTTGAGTAATATGTAGTTTATTAGATAAAGACTTAGCGAAGCTGAGTAGCTTCTATTTACTAAAAGCTAAGTTCTTTAACACTTAGAAATAATATGACACATTCTTTTAACTCTATCTGTGAGAGATAGAATATTCCTTTGATGCATTTCAGGTTAAAAGTGTTAAAATTAAAAAAGATATTCAAGTGGTTCTCACAACCAAAAGGTGTTAGTACAAAATGTTGGAGATTCCTCGCTAGGTCCAAGGTAAAAGGCATCTCATGAAATGCACCATTTTTCCAATGTCTCTGCGCTCATCTGCAATGTTAGCAACTAAACAAATTACAAGCTTCTATGCTGCATCTCACACACCTCTTTTTTAGATTCAAAATTGCTTGAAGAAGTGTGTTTTTGATGCAACAAGGTTAACAGATTAAAGAAGATTTCCAGTAGTTCTCACAAGATAAAAGGTGTCAATACGGAATGTTGGAGATTCCTCACTAAAGTCTAAGGCAAAAGGAATTCTCTGTTATCAGCCATTTCATAGTGTCTCCTCATAACTCTACAAGTGTCATCAATATCAACCAATCTCAAGATTCCACGTTGCATTTCACGTGCCTCTCTATCAGATCGATTTGCTTGAAGACGAATGAGGTTTTGTCAATGGAATTTTATCACACCTCAACATTCAAAATTTCTATCTCTAAGCATCTTGGAATCTGTCTCCAATGGGAAGGTTCGAAAGATATGGAGAAAAGAGAAATTGAAAAACTGCAAGGATAAAAAGTTTGCAACGGCTAATTTGCAAAGCTTCAAGTATAAATAGAAGATTGACGCAGACGTTCAAACTTGGTGAATCACCTCAAATTTCTTTAAGAACTGAAACTCTGCACAAATACTCCCGACTTCAAGAAATTCCAAATTCAAGCAATTAGAAACATCCATTGTCTTAATCTATTTGAAATAGAGAGAAACACTTTTAGATTTAACATTGTAAGGATTCAATGATTGATAAGTTGAATCCAGTTCTCAAATCTTTTATTGAAATCTTGAGTGTCAGTTTGGGAAGGATAGCCAAACTGAGTTGAGTGGTAGTTAGAAAGAAAGATACTTTCTGTAAAACTTTCTACCCGCTGTAAAGGCTACTCCACCTAAGTAAGGAAAGATCACTAGTGGATTTAAGCTCGGAGAAGGTATTCGGGGATTGGAGGTAGGCTCGTGGCTGAACCAGGATAAATCAGGTGTTGAAGTTCTTACTTTCTCATTAAGCTTTTATTGCGTTCATCTCATACATCATTCTTTCTATCTTATAGTGTTTTTACTTGAAAACCCAGTCCGTGTTGAGTATAGTACTTAGCAAGCGATTGAAGATAAACTGTCCAGATAAGCTGAACAGTTTATAAGTTTTTAGACCTGCTTAGTACAACATAACTCAGCATGCATCTAAAAACTTAACTTGGTATAAATATTTTTATAAATCCAAAAAGTAACCAAGGAATGCATTCACCCCACTCTATGATTGTTTATAAGCTGGCTAAGGACCAATAAGTGATATCAGAGCAAGTTCTCAACTTATTGACTAATTATCTTTGAGTAAAGATCCATAAATGGCTTACAACAACTACAGCTCTGGTTTGGGACAAATAGTGCTCTTGAAGGAGGAAATGCGGACCATCGTTGTTTGATGATAATCACTACATGTTTTGGAAAAATTGAATGAAAAATTTTATTCAAACTCAAAGCATGTAGGCATGGCTCGTAATTGAGCTTTGCCACAGAGTTCATACTATTATGAGGAACGGGCTTCGTGTTCCATTAGATCTAGAGGACTACGATGATGCTGATCTCAAGCTTCTCAAAGAGAATGTCAGAGAAATTAATTACTCACATTGTGCACTAGATTTTACTGAATTCAACAGTGTCTCGAGCTATGAGATAGCACAGGAAATTTGGAGGATGCTTGAGATTACCTATGAGAGGTTAGATAAGGTCAAAGAGTCAAAGTTTAGTCTCATGCTGAGATAATATGAGATGTTATCAATTGGCGCCAGTAAGGGTATTCAAAGCATGAATACCAAGTTTATTAACATCGTTAATGAACTGAAGAGATTAGGGAAGGAGTTCATTAAGGAAGAGCTATTGAAGAATATTCTTCGCACTCTTACCTTAGAGTCAGATTCCAAGAAGAGCACAATTGAGGAGGCTCATGATCTTAAGACTTACAACTATGATGAGTTGATAAGCACCTTTCTAACTCATGAGATGTCTCTGAAAAAATATTTTGATGACATAAAAAAGAGTCGAGGTAAGGATAGAGAGGGCAAAGCCATTATCCTGAAAGCTGATTCATCTGATGAATCCACAAGCTACAATTCTGATGAACAAATGGCCCTTCTAACTAGGCATTTCAAGCATTTCATGAAGAAGGATAGGAAGTTCAACAAGAAGAAGTTTCCCGGTAAAATCAAGTCAACTCAGCATCGGTGTGGAGCTAAGGAAGGACTCAAGAAGGAGCACAACAAAGATATCAAATGCTTTGGCTATGGAGAAAAAGGCCATATCCAATTAAGATGTCTAAAGACCAAGAAGGACAGATTCAAGAGAGGTTTGCAAAGAAGAATGAGGCACTTGCCACTACCTAGAGCGATTCAGAAGAATCCTCATTATCTGATGAGGTAGTAAGTGATTCCGCTAACCTTTGTCTTATTCCCATTGAGAATGAAAGGGCCGAAAGCACATCATCTACCTCTGGTAGAGATCAAACCGCTGCTAACTCTAAAGTTGAGCGCAACAAAGGAAAGGCTCCTCAAACTAAGGTACATCAAAAAATTCCTTTATGAGAATTGAAGAGTTCACCCTAGCTCTCTTTGATATTATGAAATTACTAACAAGTTGATGAAAAAATCAAGGAGTTAGTGAGGAGAAGTGAAGATCAGGAAGACACTATCACTTCCTTATCTCTTGATAACCGCTTTCTTCAAGAAAAAGCTGAGTATAAGGGTTGTCATGTCAGCAAGGTCACTAAGCAACTAGATGAGTTGACTGATAAAATCACAACTTTAAAGATGGAATGGATTCCTCCTCCAGCCAACAATCAGACTCTAAATAACCAAACTCACAATTCTAAGAGGAAGAATTCCTCTAAAAAGAAGAAAGAGAACCAGCCCAAAACAAAAATGACGTGTTGTTTTTGTTGGAAAGCTAGACATGCTATAGTTCTCTATAGGCATAAAAATGGTTATTACGATGAGTATGATTGGAATAACCTAAGCACTACTAACAAAGGAGGACCCAACTCGAAAACATGGGTACCTAAGAAAACGTAACTGTTTTGCAAGTAAGCCTTAGATCCACTGATGACTCTAGAATGTGGCATGTGGATAGCGGATGCTCAAGGTATATGATGGGGGATGAAAGTTAGTTCATCTCATTCGAGTGCAAAAGAAATGAAAGTGTCAGTTTTGGAAATAACCAAAAAGACAAGATTATGGGCTGTGGCACTATTGGTGTCTCTCCTTCAATCGAAGAGGTGTCTCTGGTCAAAGGACACAAGTTCAACTTGCTTAGTGTAGGTAAATTTTTCAATAAAGGCAGGAAGGTTACATTTGACTTAGCAGGTTCCTCAGTTAGTGATTGTAAGACTGATTATACTATTCTCTTTTCTCCTAGAATCAACAATGTGTATATGATTGATTTATCCCCTGGCTCCACAAATTTCTGTTTTATTTCTAAGGAGGATGATTTGTGGCTTTGGCACCGAAGGTTGGGTCATATAAAGATGAACATTATATCCAAACTGGCCAAAAAGCAATTAGTTGCGGGTTTACCTAGCATTAGCTTTGAAATGGATAAATTATGCTCAGCTTGCCAACTTGGTAAGCAGATTAAGAAATCATTTAGGTTAATTAATCACATGGTAATTAAGTGACCGTTGGAGCTCCTCCACCTAGATCTTTTTGGCTCAGTTCAGCCTATGTGCATGGGTGGTAAGAGATTCTCGTTGGTGGTTAGGATGACTTCACAAGATTCACTTGGGTAGTCTTGCTGAGTTGGAAAGATGAAACATATGAATCTTTTGTCAAGCTCAGTAATCGGATAATGAACAAAATAGGAACTAAAATTAGTAGAATCCAAAGCGATCATGGACGTAATTTCGAGAACTTCCATTTCGAAGATTTCTGTTCACTGCATGGCATTGACCATAACTTTTGTTCTCCCTATACGCCTTAACAAAATGGGGTTGTAGAAAGGAAGAATAGAACCATAGTTGAAATGGCTTGATCTTGGCTGAGTGATAACAATCTACCAAAGTACTTTTGGGGAGAAGCCTATGAACATAGCTTATTATATCTTGAATAGGGTTTTAATTCGCCCAATCTTGGAGAAAACACCATATGAACTTTGGCAAGGGCGAAAGCCTAAGATTGGTCATCTCAAATCATTTGGTTATAGATGCTTTATTCTTAACACCAAGGAGCAACTAGGTAAGTTTGATCCTAAGACTAATGAAGGTATCTTTCTAAGATACTCAACTAATAGTAGGGCATATAGAATATATGTTAAAAGAACACTATTAGAGGAGTCTATGTATGTAGATTTCACTGAAACTAACAATGCAGATAGATGTCCATCTGATGAAGATGAA
>CATIWQ010359513.1:0-14773 GCA_949673415.1 Euphorbia schlechtendalii
CACAAGTTAAGACTTTAACTTTTATTCCAATTAATTAAAATTACAATTTTAAAACATATTAGAATTTATGACACCGAATTAACAAAATAACATGAATGATATTTTGATACAATTCGAGTCAGCCGCTTCAAAATCTCAAAACAGACTTTGGATAATTTTGAACCATTTGAATTTAATTCGGAATTAAATAAATTACACGTTGATTTTATTAAACAATTCGTTTTAAATTGTTGATCCCGGATAAATTAAAATACCCCGATATTTTTAAACACGATCCGATTCAATTGTTTTAACAAAACGAATTAATGGTAAAATTATTTCGAACTCCCTGAATCCACGGGCTTGTAAAATAGGGCCACTGTCGTGAACAGCAAACTGTCCACGTGGATAGCAAGCTGTCCACATGAGATGGTGTTGGCATTGGATGCCAACACCAATGTCACGCCAACAGTGGCGTGATTCATGCCACTGTTTCAATTGGTATCAGAGCACAGCCATCTATTAAAAATACTGAACCCAGTAGTTATCTCACAAAGTCCTTTGCCAGCTAACATCAATATGATGAACAAGATGCATGGTCCTTGTCACCCCTTATGCAGTTCATTGTATTTCTTGATCTAGAATAAAATGATAATATAAGTCAACGATTTATTGGACCTCCTTATCACTTTTATTCATTAAGTGACCGGTGATTCATTTCGATTTATCAAATCGAATGGCAATCCTATCACTTCAACACTACTACTAATGTGGTCATGAAATATACTGAACATAACCCTTACTTGTAATCCAATATTTAAGGACCCGTTAGTAATATACTACATCATACTCAATTCCACATCCGTAATAAGTTGAAATCAAGTCCGAGGACAACTGAGACCTACTCAGCAAATTGTCTATGACATACAACGATGTGACTTTGCTGTGTGGATCGGTCCAGCACCATGTTTTCAACATGTGCCCATGTTCATGATCTACTTTACCAAGTGACATAGCAACTACATTGCTATAGATCATTCAACATACAAGTTTTTCGTTTCATTCATTCCCATGATTAAAACAGACTTGGGACATTTATGATTATCAATCAATGGATACTCTACTCATATTATAGCACAAGGTATAAATGCAGTAGATCATTGTCTTTATAATGTGACACCGCATGAACCAATGCCTAACAATTCCAACAGACATGCTAAGGGAAAACAAAGGAAGTGGTTATTTAATTTTTGTGGTTCATATGTATAAAAAAATTTCAATAATTTATTACCATCTAAACCTATTAAAGGCAAATTACAAGTATTTAATTAAGTCATTGAAGAAGAAGAAGAATGAGTTAGAATTTGATAAAAGGAAGAAGAAGAAGAAATTGAATTTTACCCCCTTGTCACGTCTTCAAAATTGACGGTGTCAGCAAAAAATCCTTGTTTTTCTAATGACTCGAAACTATAGACTCCTTTTGAGACCCAAAAACCCATAAACCTCCTTTTGGAAATGCCGAAACCATATGATATTTTTTTCAAAGTTTACCCTAATATTTTTTTATTATATATTTATATATTAAAGATATAAGTGTTATATTTTTTGTTTATTAAATTTGTATACTTGACTACGATAAATCTGATTAATTATTAAAGGTTTTAAGAAAATGATGTTATTATATTCAAATTTTAAATATAATTTGCTTATTTAATTTTTTTCAATTTAGTTTAATAGCAAAAATTATAACAAAAAAATATTCATGAGCTTAAAAAGTCACGCTTGATAATGACGTTGTAAGCCCGGTCCAGATCGGATATGAGCTCAAAGTTTTAAAGTATGGGCTTGGACCGTGCTTGGGTCAATGTTTTCAAGAAAAAAAAGGCATCAAGCCTGACTCGTGCCTGCCCGATAAACAGATCTAATAGAAAACAAACGGATTACCAAATTCCTTGTATACATTCCCCATTTGCTAAATTCTTCAATTTGGGAAGTGTTGAATTTGCCCCCACTCAAGGTGCACTCCAAATTTTCATGTCAATGAAATTGTTTTTTATTTTTTAAAAAAATATTTTCTAGAAAGAACTCATGCATTTTTCTATTTTGTTTGTAAATCATTTATGAAAACAATCAAATTTCAAAAGATATAGTTCGTGCATTATCAATTTTAAACTAAATCCAAGAAAAATGAATAACGCAACGCAATATTCTAAACAAAAATTGAAATTCCAAACAAAAACTCTGACTTTGAATATTGAATACTTTTGATAATTGAATTGTATTTAGAATTAAAATACACGTGTCCTTTGAATTTGGTTAGAGTATTATAAGTATTTTGCTAATTTATTCAAATATATGAGATTAAAAAAATAAAAGGGTATACATGCTCATTTAAATGTGGTCACAAATGGAGTTAGTCCAAGTAATAAGTAATTAGGTATCACTTAAAGAAGGTCTCGAGTTCGAATCTTGTGAACGTAAAAAATTCTCACTAGGAAACGTACTCGCCATAAATAGGTGTATGACCCGGATCGGATTTGGAAGTAGTCAGAGTAAAATTCCGGTGAATCAGATGTCAACAAAAAAATATTTAAATCTAGTTGAGACATGCAACAGTTAGAAGGAGCCTCTCTTTGCTTCTTCATTGAATTAGGAAAGGACTCGTTGAAGTAAATCGGAAATAGAAACGAATTCGGATTCTAACCTTTTTCCGTGCCTGAAGATCGAAGAAATTCACTTTGTCAAGCCGAATCGAAATTATCTCACGGTGTATCGGAGAATAATTAATATCCACGACCTGCAGCGACGAAGATCGATAACGATCAATTTGCGATGTTTTCATCGCGAGACGAAAACCCGAGAGAGAGATAATGAATGGAAATTGAATTTCAAATGAAAATGAATTCTATTCTAATTCAATATACACGCGATTTCCATTTTATAGGAAATGAAAATAGATTAATTGCAATTAAGTTCTTAAACTCTTGATTATTTGCAATTAATTCTTTAAAATTCTATAACTTTTGAATTTAGTCCAAATAACTAAATTGAATAGGATCATTTGACCCCATAGACCCGCTCACGGATGGAACGGATATTTCCAACACTTTTTGAACCCTATTGCTTAGTGTATTTTTCTCATTAGTCCGTAGTTGAAAAATGTCTCCAATTATGCGATCATGGATCAGTTTACTCTAGAAATAGAAATTTAAGTTATTTTTGCAACAAGGCTTTTAGCCAAACAAATAATCTTCGAAATGATTCGTCTTTTGTGTTCTAAAAGGCTCATACATCAAGAAGATTGATATCAATCTCATTCAAAATAATAAAAATATGAAGAAATAATGTTGCTAAAAAAACTAATAACATAGTTATACTTATATTGATAGCAAAATTAGTATAAAAACATGTTTGATGCTAACAAAAGATTAAATCTGTCTGTAGTATTAATTCTTAGTCGCTAACTGAGAAAAAATCTCATAATAAATATGAAAACAATTTTATTTATGATGAAAAGTCTGCATTTATACCCCCTCAACTTGGGAATTCATGTACCCTTAACTTTAAAATATCTCTACTAACCTCCCATAACTTGGTAAAAGTGCACTCGCAAGTCCCTAAACACCACGTGTCAGTTTCCAGTTAATTTGACTTTTTAAAATTATCATTTTCTTGAATTTTCTATTGTCAATCAGAAGCTGAAACGTAGTATATAAAAGGCTTACGAGTGAATTTTTACCAACCGAAAGTGTTAGTAGAAATATTTCAAAATTGATGGTGGAACTGGAAAAACTTGATGAGTTGAGGGAAGTAAACATCTATTTGGCATTACGTGAAAAGGAATAGAAAAACAGATGAAGGGACATTGTTGATAAATAAAGATTATATGACAAAGACAAGGGAGGGACAAGACAAGTATGCAATGAAGATGGATGCATATGCCAGCTATTGCCACTTGATCTGTAGAATCGCACCAGTGTTTCGTCAAGATGGTCCCTCTGAAGAGAATTATCATCGAAAACATAATCGCGAAAGCGAAATTACCGGTTAAAATTTTCTCGAATTCGAATAGGATCTTTTCAAGAACCATTGATAGGACTTAAAAAGATTTATTTTACAAATAAAACTTAAAAAGATTTATTTTACAAATAAAACTTACTTGGAATATCTCTTTAAGAGACAACTGCAGTAAAAGCTCTCAAGCGAAAACTCTCCAATCTCACGTGCACGAACTCCTATCGAGCCGGGATCGGTGCTAGCCGAATGGACGAAGAACAAGAGATAAAACTCTAAAATCAAACCAAAACCCCTTATTAACAATGGCTGAAAAGAAAACGTGTATTGAGTCTACATGGTGACTGCTCATATTCATGTTTTATTTCATGTATTAGAGTAGAATTAGGTTTTGTTTTATTTTTATCTATTTATAGTCTAATTAGTCAATTAGATTTAGGTTTAATTTAATTATTTGACCCAATTAATTTTAAGTTTAATAAGTAAATCTCATAGTTTAATTCTTTAAACAAATTTAATTGTCAACTTTCATATTTTACAAATTAATCCATAGACAAAAAATAAAGATTGCAATTTAATCAAATAAATTGTCATACTACAAATTAATTTAATTAACTAAATTTAGTCAAATAATTATTTTAGTATGCAATACTTTATGATTAAATTTATTCAATTCAATTATTCAACATGTGAATTTATTTAGTTATCAATTAAACAAATACCATATGTAAATACAATTTAACCGACTTAATTTAATTTAATGAATAATATAAAATAAATTATATTATACCATTAACTAAATTAATTTCTTGGAGTTATATAGATTATTCAATTACATTGACTTGACATGTCAATTAATTAATAATCGACTCTTCATCAAGTCTTGTAACATTGCATGTACAAGAAATCCCAGATCAGTAGTTCTAAGTGCACGATCCTTTGGGTCTGTCCATATATTGGCAATGAGATTCACTCATAGACTGTAAGCGGATTCTACCAAACCATTACAGCCTCCAATTGGGACAGAATACAGCTGTCTATTAAAGATACTGAACCCAGTAGTTATCTCATAAAGTCCTTTGCCATCTGACATCAATATGATGAACAAGAGGCATGGTGCTTGTCATCCTCTTATACTGTTCATCATATTTCTTGATCTAGAATAAAATGATAAAATAAGTCAACGACTTATTGGACGTCCTTATCCCTTTTATTCATCAAGTGGCCGGTGATTCATTTCGGTTTATCAAACAGATGGCAATCCTATCACTTCAACACTACCCTTAACATGGTTATGAAACATACCGAGCATACCCGTACCTGTAATCCAATATTTAAGGACCCATTAGTAATATGCTATAGTATACCCACTTCCACATTAATAATAAATTGAAATCAAGTCTGAGGACTATTAAGACCTACTCAGCAAACTGTCTATGACATACAACCATGTGACCTTGCTGTGTGGATCGGTACAGCCCCATGTTTTCAACATGTGCCTATGTTCATGATCTACTTTACAAGTGACATAGCAACTACATTGTTATAGATCATCCAACATACAAGCCTTTCATTTTATTCATTCCCATGATTAAAACAGACTTTGGACATTTATGATTATCAATAAGTGGATACTCTACTCACATTAGAGCACAAGATATATATATACAGTAGATTATTGCCTTTATGATGTGGCATCATTAGTATATACATAATGTAAGAACCAATGCCTGAGAACTAGGGCACACCAACATTTCCAACACCCTCTCCCCGGTATTAAGCATTTGCCTAATGCAGTAGTTCAACTTCTGCGCGTTTCAACTAGGGATGGCAATGGATCAGACCTGGACCCATATTTTCATCATTTCAAGGCTGGTGCAAGGTAGACGGTGCTTAAGTCAACCTTGAAATAATGGAAATATGGGTCCAGATTAGATCCAGATCCGGCCCATTGCCATCCCTAGTTTCAACAAGATGATGTGTAGTACTTAGCATATACGCGTTTCACATATTAAAATGTTGAAAAGTTAAACTAATAACAGGTTTACATGTGGTACATGTTGAAAAGTTTTATCAATTGTAGCGTGACATGTATCACAAGTTAAAAATTTATCAAATTGTAATTGCATGCTTATTTGTTACCTTGCCACGTCGATAATTAGAGGGAAAATGATATACTTTTTGTAAGTTGAAGTAGCAACAGAAATCTTTTGGAAGTATAGACGTGCAACAAGCGATTGTAGACAACTTGAGTTAGCAAGTGATGCATTAAGCATAAATAAAAAGCAATGGATCGAGTATTTTTACATGAGAAACTAACCATCAATACATATTTTAATATGAGTATTGGGATCGTCCATAATTTCATAATGTCCTTTTCCATTAAAGGTTGATTTACGAGATAAAAAACGTTCAAGCAAAGTTCTGGTGAATTGGATGTGCAACAAAAAAAATAAAAATCAGTCAGAATGTGGATTAATGTCTTTTCCACTTCAATGATTAAGTCATTAAGCTTATGAAATTGATAATACTGAATGGGTATAGTAGTGTGAGAGTGAATAACAAGTTACCTTAGTTAGCCGAGATTGGGGAAAGATAGATGGATGATATGGTGTAAGTACTTGCCAAGAGTCATAGAGATTTCTCAGAGTTGTTAGGGAACCATTTAAGCATCTTTAGTAGCTTGTAGATTTCAAGTTCAGCTGGCATGTGGAATAGAAATTTCTATTGATGATGTGACAATGGTATTAAAAATAGACAATGTCTATTTTCAAGATAGGAATAGTAGATTGTCTATTCAATTTTAAATAATATTTATCGTAGACAATATCTATTTGGTTTTCTACATCTGGATAATCAAATAGACATTGTCTACAACAAATGATGACACATAGGGGTTACATCATATAAGGAAGATGAGCTAGACAAGCTACTAAAGATACATTTTCAAATTGATGTATATTCCTTCCTTTGTGTCAAGACAATTTGTGAAATAGACAAGCTACTAAAAATGCTCTTATGCTACTTTGTTTGCGCTTGTGGGCTTGCTAGATATATATGCATATTACACATGTCGAGATGTGTATTAAAATTTATATTACTTGAATACTTTGTATAAAGGATGAACTTCATAGAAATATCATGTCATTTCACTCATTTGCAAAACGGTGTCTGGGGATTTTTTTTTTTTTGCAAAATAAGGTCTGTGGTTTCGAAAAATTTGCAATAGAGGATTATCAATATTATATTATCTCACGAAAATAAATAATCTTATTTGTTTTTGTTTTAATTTTTATGGGATAGCTAATAAAAATACAATGCACATCAGTAATAAAATTTGTAATTTTTTGAATAATGCAAATAATTTTTAATTACATTATGATAACACACTTAAAAATTCATAAAAATGAAATTACTCAAATCCGAACGTATAATTATAAAACAATAAGTTTAAATTATTAGAATTTTGAATTGTTTAAAATATTCAATGTGACACCATTATTCTGAAACCAAGCAAAAAAAATCCTCTGCCTTCGTTTTGCAAATGAGTAAAATCAAATGATACTTTTTTTAAGTTTGCTATTGTATAAAAGCCTCATATCTTGACATTAACCACTTCCCTCTACTTTAACAAAATCTATTTGTATTTATTTATACAAATCTAATTTTTTTTGTTCCCGATTGACTTAAACAACACTAACAGGGGAGGGGTGAATGTCTTAACTTTGATTACTATGTCGATTTTTGAGTCTTTTAAACTTTTACCAAGTGAACTGATTTAATTTAGATAGTGAAATGATTTCAAACAGTTTATCCATATAAACTCACAAACTGAGCTAAGTCTCTGTTTGGCAAACTTTGTTGAGTTAAGATACTCAGCAACACCGACTAAAAAACACTAAGAAAATAAAAAACAAATAGGAAATGGAATATGTATTGAGTTAACAATATGCAGAGTGATAATATAAATGATAAAATTAATAGAATAAAAACATATTAGTTTAATATAGGTTCAATAGCTTGTACCTAATCCAATTCCCGGTTACCTTCTCTGAGCTTTAATCCACTAATTTGACTCCTTCAACTAGACAGAGAAGCTTTCGCATGTACAATGGGTATGCAATTACAGTGAGTACATTCCTTGTTTAATCTAACCTTTCAACAGTTTAAGTACCCTTCTCTTTGTGACTCAACTATTAAAAAGAGGATGAAGAGAACAACTTATAATGTGTTGTTTCTTCTTACAAATCTGATGGATTACAATTTGTGATCTAATAAGGTTGTGCGAAGAACAAAGATTGCATATCCGGATGTTCTTCTAAATTTGAGAATTTCTGATTCTTGAGAAATTACGCAGAGCTTTAGCATTTTAGAAATTCCAGGTGTATTCATCAAGTTTGAAACGTTACCTTTATTCTTCTATTTATAGATGAATGTTTTAGTAGTCGTTGTAAACTTGTCATTCAACTCGTTTAATCCTTCAAATAATTTTCTTGTTAAGTCTTCAAAATCTTCTCGTTTGAGACAACTTTGAATCCGTTGTGAGAAAGACTTAGATTAAACCATTGGAAGAATTTCTCGCCAAGTCTTGATTTTGAATCTGCTTCAAACTTACGAGATTTGGAGCGCGTTGTTTCATGGCATCTTTTGATATTTGAAGTACTAGACTAAGCAGAATTGTGCGACTCTCTCTGAAATGCAGCTTAACAAGTTCGTTTTTCTTGGATTGCATTGACATGCTGACATTCTGTAATGACAATTTTTCACTTGAATTATACAAAATATTTTTTTTATTTCAGTGTCAGATCATCTTTGAAATCTGAAACGCATCAATATGGAATATTATGTTATAGGAATAAAGGGTTAAAAGCATAAAACATGATAACAAATTAACTCTAAATACTCTGCATAGATATAATAAGACAAGAGCTGAGTTTATTTCATTTCTTCCCGTATTGAGTTTAATTACCCAACAGCCTGTATTCTGCAAATTGTTAAGGTCTATTAGGTCAATATGACTAGTTAAACTAATCTTAGCTAAGTCTAATTAACTTTGTTTAATGCAAACTACAATATTTATATATATATCGGGGTCCTTCATGTTTTGCATCGTCAAAAATTCCAACTCATGATTGTTAGAATAATTATTTAGTCCAAACATTTTTGAATTTTGAAAATTTAACACGAAAATAACTTAATGTAATCCAACTGAAACTTGATGAATAACGGAAATATATTCAATGATATAAAATAAATATTGAGAAAACAAAGGAAACTTTAGATCTTACAAGGAGAACATAGAGCCAACAAAAAGTAAAAAATTGAGAGAATTTCAGGGGCGGAGCGCGGAGCAGGGGTGGGGGCGGTGGGGCACGTGCCCCACAAAAAACCAAAGATTTACATTGCCGGAGTTCTGCTGTCCTTGAAGGAAGTGGTGAAGTGCCCCACCTGGAAACCGAACAAGCTATGAGCCGCACATGAGGAAGAAGAAGATGGGGCTGGTTTGTTTCCTTTCAATTCCCAAGTTCAAAACGATGCGGTTTAGATTGAGGTTTTAATTTGAAACGCTGCCTCAAAACTGTGCCGGTTTGTATATGTGAAAATTAATAAAATTATGATAAAAGCAAAGAAAGGCAAGAAATACATGTGTCTTTTCTCATCTCCAATCTCATGGTCGCTCCATCATCTCTGTTCCACCCGTCCCGGTGTCACCAGTCACCGGAGCCTAGAACCTTGACCTTGTTCAACTTCTCTTCTTGGTGTTGTCTCTTTCAATCAAAGTTATATTTGCTTTTACGATGCACTAAATCATTTTGAAATTGGGTATAGTAAACCCTCGATTAAAATTAGGAAATTGTATGATTTATGTTTGATTGTTAACATTGTTTAGATTTTTCTTTGATCCATTTCATTCTTAAATATGGTAGAAAAGTTTTTTTCTTCTTCAAAAATAGTTCTTCAAGGCCTGGTTTTTTGTCTTTGAAAATCAATTGGAAAAAGAAGAAAAGAAGAGACAGCAACAATGGTTTCATTATTCCGTGAAATTATTCTGCTGTAGAGGTTACAGAATCCTCAATTGATAGAGCTCTTTGCTACCATTTATTTGTATTTACTTTTTTACCGTCTCTTCTAATTAATTAGTCAATTATGAATTTGGGAAAAATATTTGCTTGTTTAATTGTTTTATTAATTTTTTTCTAAGCATTGTTATTGTGCCTTGCTTGAGTTTTAATGTTTCATTTGAACGGTGCATTTATTTCATTATCACTTGTATGATTTACATCTTGTACTGGTTGACTAGGTGCTTACTTGCATCTTGTTGAATCTCTTATTTTTTGGAAAAATTAACAAAATTTTTACTTCTCCCATTTATAAGTAAAGTCTTGCTTTTTTATATAGTCGGTATTTGCTCTGTATTTGTTATAATTCAAATCTTTATCTTACTAGCAAATATAATTCTCGTTATTTCTTTAGTTATTGAGGTAATCTGATTTCCATGACCGTAACTTAAAATTTTCAATGTAATTTAGAATTTCCATAATAGATAAGTCGAATTGAATTTTCATGTATAAATAATTGTGCCCCCCTAATATCGAAATCCTGGCCCCGTCACCGGAGAATTTCATCTCATTAGTTCAGTTAGAATTGTAGTATTTGAAACCAGTGGCGGTGCCAAGACCTTGAGTTCGGGGGGTCAAAAATTGTATAAAAAATTTTTTGGAAGAAGCAAAATTATTCTGAAAGCATTGATCTGATAACAGATAAAAGGATTAGCGGCTGTAATTTTTACTATTTTCTAGCGCCGGGGTCAGGTGACCCTCCAGGACCCCCCTGGAGCTGCCCCTGTTTGAAACCTTAGTCCTTAAAGAAATCCAATTCAATTCATTACGTATCCGAAAATTACAAACTTTCTTGTGTTTATTAATTGAATTAAATTACTTCGTAAAATTTGACATTCGGCATGGGTTATTGTTTGAAGATTAATTTACAATTACGTTTAATTAACATCGTTATTTTATTGTCTATAGGTAACCGCAACATCAACTGCTAAATGTATAAATACACCATTTCAATGAATTAATTGAAGTGCAACATGAGAAATTCTAGTTAAATATATGTTATTCTCTCCATCTACAAAATATTATCGTTTTAACTAATTCACAAGTTTTAAGATAACAATTAATCGAATGAGATGTTTCACTAATTTACCCTTTCATCAATGTCCCACTCTATTTTCAAGATTTCATTAATATGTTCAACAAAAATATTTTGCTAGTGTTTAAACATTGATTCCTAGAGTCTTCTCTTCTTCTTCTTAGAGATTGGAATGTGACTATATTGAAAATTAAACAAATTAATAAGAGTATGAATAGGAAACTTAGAATCAAAAAACACATACAAAATGACAATAAAAAGAAGAAATCAAAATCTCTCTTAAACGTCAATATTTAGTAGATGGAGGGAGTAACATGTTTGTTCCACATTTTCATGTCCTAAAAATTTTTTACAAAATCATTTTGCATTTTTGTATCCGTGTAAAATATTGATAGAGAGGCAAGGAAGGAACGTGGCAACTTAATGCAAAGTCATTTAAATAAGAGTGTTTATAATTGTGATTGTGTGCAAGTAAGGGTGTCTGAAAACAGAACCTAACCAAAACAATCGATAAAATTAATGAAATTCGATTTTTCCGGTTCAGCTTTCGATTTAAAATGTTCGGTGTCAATTTTACATTTTATAGATTATCGGTTTAATATATCAATTCGGTTTTAATTGAAAAATAACCGATTGATTATAATGTCTACTCAAAAACTAACTACATATAACATATATTTTAATTTTAAATAATTTAATCTATAAAAATTATTTTATAATATAAATATTAGTTATATTATCATTATTTTTTTATTTTTAAGACAATTATTTATTGTATTATCTCATTTAAATTTGATTTTTTATTTATTGATTATCTATCCTCTCTCGGTTGCATATTACGTAGCTTGTGAATTACTGTCATTTATTTAATTATTTAAATTTTATGAATTTTAATTTCATCACAATTTATTAGAACCTTTTTATGTTCAATTTATTAGATATTTAAGATATCATATATCAATATTTATAGTAAAAGTATAATCCAATTTCACAAATAAATTTCTAAAGTAAAAATGAAAATAAAGACATGTAATTGTTCGGTTAAATGAACCGAACCAATCGAATCAAATTATTCGATTCAATTACTTTTTTATGTTGATTCGATCTTGATTGTAATTTTTTAAAAATATTCGATTTTTAGTATAATTAATTCGGTTATTTAACCAAATCAAAGTACAAACACCATGTGTGTAAGACGGTTTGATTGAAACGAAGTAATAGCATAGAATTGGCATCTAGACAAGAACCGAAGAAGAGAAGTGAAACAGTAAAAAAATAATTTTGTCTTGTTTTGTTTGTTAGTGCTCAAAGGACAGCAAGTCTGGGAAGGAGACCAAAGTGCAAAAGAAACACAGTACAAATGAAAAAGAGAGATTTAAAAGTTTATTTAACAGAATGAATAATAATAATAATAATAATAATAATATAATAAGAGTCATAATATTAATTTTGTGGTCCAACTGAAAAAATGAAAAGTAGAACAGGGACAAAGGTGGAATAAAAATAAAGAAGAACGGGCAAAAGTAGGAAAAGACAAGAAATAACCGTTGGGGTTGGATGACAGGCAGGCTGACCTCTTTATCACCGCATCATTAGCTTCACATGGCTTTTGGCCCCATCACCCCCCCCCCCCCCCCCCCCCCCCTTACTCTTCCATCATTATATCTTTTCTATATTTATCAGGTCCTTCAACTATTTGATTTTCCTACATTCAGCCCCCAATATCTTCTATTAAATTTTGAATTTTATCAATGATGGTACTTCTTTCCAAAAAAAAAAGGGGCAAACTCCATTGACTTGTCCGATTTTGCCTCAAAAGGTTCCCATAACTCTAGTAACTTGGAAAATTTTTTGCAATTTACCTTTAAATATCATGTATCAACTTTTGATTTGAGAGAGTGAAATAAAAAATATCATTTTTGAAATGTAAAATTAATCATAATATCACATGTGACTTTTAAGAGGTAAAGTACACTTTTAAGGGAGATACAAACATTTTTTCAAATTTCATAAAGAAAATAGACGACAAAAGACAAGCTGAATGAGTTGGTAATGCATTTAATAAAAATTTTCATAATCTCATTTATTTTAGGATAAATAATTATAGCATCCTTGTTTTTTGAAAAATTACTTATACCTCCCTGTATTTTATCATTGTCATACTATAACCTCTTTGTATTTTATATTATCCTTTTTTGTATTGAATTTCTTAACATAATATATGTTTATGAATAAAAATTAGTCTTATATATCATATCTTAGAATGTTAGAAATTAAAATGACTCTAAAAAAAATTTTATTCTAATTTTTTTCGTGAGATCATACATTGAAATTTATAAAGTGTCTTATAAATTACAAAAATAATACATTATATGATTATGTACCTCGTAATACTAACAAAATAAAAGTAAATTAACAATTTTGATAGACTAACATATAATTTAAGATACAAGGAGGTTATAATATGATAATGTCAAAACATATGAAAGTATAACTAATTTTTTAAAACATAGAGAGGTGCTAGTGTATTTGATAAAAATTCAGGGAGGTCATAATTATTTAACCTTTATTTTAATTAAGGGGTTTGGAGAGAGAGAAAAGCAACTAGTAGTTACTGAAAATGTCTGGTTCAGTTAGTTATAGGTTGTCAAGGTTGTTTGAAACTTGTATAATTAGCATTAGTGTTTTTTATGAATTGATGTTAAAAATTACAAGGATCAATTGAAATGTATTAGACAAATATTATTATTAAAGTACAAATAATACAATTATATATATTAATAATTTTCAAAACAAGAATATTCAACATGATATGTATTTTAATGTCATTATTTTTTCCCATGGCTGGGGGAACATAAATATTTGTAGTACTTTCAAATTATCTCTAGCCTTTTATGGACCAAAATAGTTTGTACGTATTAATTCGAGCTTCAACTTTTTTGTGCTTTACTGGAATTGCAATTATCCCACAAGTTATGGGATTCAAATTTGAAATATAATCAGACATAGAACATTTATTGGAAGTGACCAATAAAATGATCATTTTGACAAATAGTAATTACATACAGGAGTTTGGAGAGAGATGTACCAAATCATATTACAAAGTTTTCCCAAACTACTGAAAACCTTTAATTTCAAATTTTTCTTATAATAAATATAGTTATTTTGAAAAATAAAATCCGTCAATTCCTAATTAAGTAATGTGAAAAATTAAAATATATTTTTTAAGATCAAAATATGTGATTTCTCTAAAAGTTTGTACACATCATAAAAAATTTATATGCCCAACACACGTCATTAAGGATGGTAACGGGCCGGATCCGGGCCCCAGCCCGGATACGTTTTCATATATTGGACCCGGATCCGATCCGGATCCGGCGAGTCCATAATTTACGGATCCCACGGATCCGGGTCCGAAACGGGTCCATGTAATTAACATCAAATTCTTAGTTTCAGCTTCCATACTTGTACATTTCACCTTATATTAAATAGTTTACATGCTCATTTAATTATGTTCATGCAATTGGATTTACGTGGATATCAAATAATATTAATTATCCAATATTTTCGGGGTAAATAATAAATAAAAATATACAATTAATATTTAAATACGGATCCGGGTCCG
>CATIWQ010359563.1:0-14461 GCA_949673415.1 Euphorbia schlechtendalii
ATCTTTAGAGCTAGCCCTTCCCTGTGGGATCGATATCTTTTAAAACTACATCGTAACTGTATACTTGCAGTTATCATCATTTTTCTATTTGATAAGAGGTACTGACAACACCTATATTTTTTGTGAACAAGTTTTTGGCACCATTTATATATAGCCGAATCTTGTGAATAAACTATTAAACTTATCACTAAAAAAGTGGCGAACACTATGTCAGGATGAAAATATTCCACCGTCATTTCAACCATGATATTTTAATGTTGAAATATGCGAAAGTCATGCACATAATTCATCTCAACCGCTCTACAAAAAAGTTCGCTAATTTTCTACTGAAAAGTTTAATAACTTGTTTGCAAGATTAGGCTACACTCGTTTCGAAATGCTTATCCTCAATAATAATGCCAAAAACTTGTTCATGTAAAATACAAGTGTTTTTTGTACCTCTGAACAAATAGAAAAATAATGATAACTGCAAGTATACAGTTGCGATGTAGTTTTAAAAGATATAGAATCCACAAGGAAGGAACCAAGTCAAAAGATCAACAAGGGAAAACAAAATAAATAAAATAAAAATAGATTGAGTGTTTTGGATAGGAAGATTGGAATGAAAAATGAGTAAGTATAGATGTGGAAGACTAGAGAATCTAAATATAGAGATTTTCCCTACAAACAAGTATAGCGGAGAAAATATGCAAGTTCAACAAAGATGTTACGATTCACTAAACTAATCTAACAAACTCGGTTCTAAAGATTCAGATGTTCAATGATTCGTCGCAGAGCAACACATGAAATAACTTTTCTAAACCTAGCGAAAACGAATTAAGACAATTATATAAACCTAGACAATATCAATACTATACTTAGTACGGGTCACTCTCACATAGCCACATTTAGCAAGTTACCATTCCAAAAATGTTGGCTTACTAAACAGCCTTATATCACAGATCTAGTGATTATACATGATATTGTTAATCCCGAAACTACTCTTAAAATTAACTCCAACGCACATAACTTGATTAATATAAAAGACTTAGCACGAAATACCCATTATAACACATAGACATATCATAAACTTCGAAATAGAAAGCATAAGTAGAAAGAAAAGCAAAGTTGTAAGGTATGCAAGTGAAAGCTAAAGTTGATACAATCGTATCCACTCTTTAATGGGAGTCGTCAATTCCCGCAATTCCTACGTCTGCTTTGAATTCGATCTCGGCCCATACAGAACCTCTGCTAGGATGCTATTCTTTATGAATATCAAACAAATGAATATTTAAGAACTAAAACTTTTATTGATAAGTGATTTACAAGTAAACTTATACAATAATCGCTCGAGAATATAGAGAAATTTAGTGATCGAAACAAGGATTCGAATCACTTGAACATTTTCTCGCTAACACTTATGAACGTAGAGAATTCTCTATCTATACACACACTATATTTATCTCATAATTGCAATCTAATGCTCTCCTCCCTGGTGGTGTGTCACAAAATTGTAAGGTTTGGAGCCCTATTTATAGAGTTCGAAGGGTTGCGTCTATCTAAATGAAGAGTCGTGTCCATTGGTGAATGATTGCATCTCTTCATTGTGATTGGTTGAGAAGCTTTGATATAATCCACAATGGATAAGCACCTTTTCATGATTGGTTGACTCCTGATAGGCGTCTGTTCGTTTGTAGTTGATGGTGGTTGATCATGCTTATCTGGCGGTTATTAGTTAAAAAGATAATACCAGAAAACCATCCATGTCGTGGCCGCGATATATATGTCATGACCGTGAATCTTTGATTGGCAATCTTCTATTTCTGAAGTAAACAAGTCACGATCGTGAATGATTGTCGTGACCGTGAATTGAGTTTTACTCAGAATTTTTCTTGTAACTTCACCGATCTTTGACAGCTTCAATTCTAAGCCAAATTTTTAAGTTCCATGCATCTTTTTGCACCTTTTTCACTCTTTTTTCATAGAATTCCACTTTAGCTCATTTTACTCCCAAGATTTACCTAGTATCTGGATTTGCATAAAAAACAACTATATACCACGTGAAATCTTTTATATGAAGTATAAAAATGACTAAAACTACAGTGTTTATTGTATAAAATTAATGTGATAATAAGAGTAATTATACAATTATCACTTATATCTTTTGTAGATACTATCACTTGAATGAGATGGTATTTTCTGAGTACATGTCCGTTTCTTTGATGAGACCGTAGTTCCTTTGCCTGAGTAATAGTCCCATTGTTATCGCAATATACCACTATTGGATTTACAATGCTGGACACTACATCGAGATCACCAATAAATCCCTTAAGCTAGATAGCTTACTAAGCTGCTTCTAAAGCAGCTACATACTCATATTCTTTGGTTGAATCGGCAGTCATATCCTATTTGAAACTATTTCAAACAATTGCCCCTCCTTTTAACATAAACACATATTCTGAATGGGATTTATAATCATCCCTGTTAGATTGAAAACTCACATCGGTGTATCCCTTTACAAAGAGATCACCTTCTCCATATACCAAAAACATATCCTTAATCCTACGTAAGTACTTAAGGATAGTTTTGATGGCCATCCAATGCTTCTCACCTGTGTCAGATTGAAATCTGCTTGTAACACTCAACGCATGTGAGATGTTAGGCTAAGTGCATACCATAGCATACATGATGGATCCTATTACTGAGGCATAGGGTATTCCATTCACGCGTAGTCTCTCCTCTTGTGTTCTCGGACACTCAGATTTAGAAAGGTTAATCTCGTAAGACATTGGGAGATAACCCTTTCTTGATTGCTCAAGGTTAAATTTAGCCAAAACCTTGTCTATGTATGTACTTAGAGAAAGACCTAGCAGCCTCCTAGATCTATCTCGGTAGATCTTTATACTAAGTATAAAAGTTGCTTCTCCAAGGTCTTTCATGGAGAACTTATTTGACAATCATGACTTTACTATCTGAAGAAAAGGAACATTGTTTTCTATCAGTAATATATCATCGACATATAATACAAGGAAAACGATCGCACTCCCACTAGCCTTCTTATATACATAGGGCTCATTAGCGTTTGACACAAAACCAATTTCTCAGATTGTCTCATCAAACCTAATATTCTAAGTCCTTGATGCTTCCGTAAGTCCATAAATGGACTTCTACAACTTGCATACTTTTGTTCCATCCTTGGATGTAAAATCCTCAGGTTGTGCCATATACACATCCCTATCTAGATTCCGGTTAAGGAATGCCATTTTCACATCCATATGACAAATCTCATAATCGTAATGAGTGGTGATGGCAAGGAGTATCATGATAGACTTTAGCATGGCTACTAGTGATAAGGTTTCATCATAGTCAATTCCTTCTTTTTGACTGTAACCTTTTGCAACCAGCCTTGCTTTATCACATTACCATCCATGTTAGTTTTCCTTTTGAAAATCCACTTGCATCCTATGGGCTTAATCCCACTTGGAGCATCTATCAAGTTCCAAACTTGATTTTCATACATAGAGTCCATCTCTGACCTCATGGCTGCAAACCATTTGTCAAACTCTGAGCCTTCCATTTCCTCCTTGTAAGTCTTAGGCTCATCATCTTCCATAAGGAAGAGATGTTTATCATCAGTGATGAGAAACCCGTATTGCTCGGGAGCGATTGGAGCTTGACCTAACCTACGTAATGTTGGTGTTATAATAGGCCATTCCATGCTTACACTTTCTTGTGCAACAGGTGTAGAAATAATCAGTTGATTGTCTGTTTGATCTTCTTGAGTGCCTAACTCAAGATTGCTTCCACTAGCTTTCGTAAGTATATGCTCCTTCTTGAGGAATTGAGCAGTTTTAGAAATAAGGACCTTTTGTTCTTTGGGATCATAAAAGGTATAACCCATAGTCTCCTTAGGGTAACCTACAACAAACACCTATCAGACTTAACACCAGCTTAATCTAAACTTATCCTCTTTACATAAGCAGGACATCCCCAAACTCTTAAATGAAAAAGAGCTAGTTTCTTAACATACCACAATTCATATGATGTTTGATCAATTGATTTCAAGGGCACTCTATTTAGAATATAAATTACGCTCTCAAGTGCATAACCCCAAAAGGATCTGCTGAGTTCTTCTTGGCTCATCATGGATCGAACCATGTCGATTAGGGTTCAATTCCTCCTTTCTGACACTCCATTGTGTTGGAGTGTATAAGGAGGTGTCTATTGGGATAAAATACAATTATCCCTTAGATATTCCTGAAACTCTTGGCTTAAGTATTCACTACCTTGATTAGATCGAAGGGTCTTGATACTTTTCCCAAGCTGTTTCTCTACTTCGGTTTGAATTCTTCAAATTTCTCAAAACTTTTGGATTTGTGCCTCATAAGGTATAGATAACCATATCGCGAATGGTACGATGATGTAGTTTAGGTGACTACTGAACACTGGAAAGAAAATGGTAGAGAGGAGTTTAACAATGAAGGATCAAACGAATTGAGGCACCTCTTCATCATATATCTCATCGGGTCTCCCCCACCGGGCTATGACATCACTAATATATACCCGAGAATGTGGTGCCGGTTGGACGTCAATCAGGCTCTCGAGTCTGTTAGCAATAGATCGAGAATAGAGAAATCAATCCATTATAGTATCCAATCATAGGGTCCGGCCCGACCACCTAAGCCATGATATCAGAGGGAGTAATCGTGAGCTCTCCAACTAACAAGTGAAAGGTGTGGTTGCTCTCGCTCTACCTCTTAATAAGTGCGTCGAGGATAATATAGCTCAATCCCTTCAGAGTTAAAGGGAGAGCATGAATCATTAGCCCAAAACCATTGGCATCTATTGCCGTCACTAACCTATAATCCTTCCTGGCAATGGAATCCTCGTGGATCTGCATCCACCACTCCCCGTAACACCGATGCCCTCATATGTCTGGGGCTATGTAATTCATGCCAAATCACGATAAGTTTTTGCATTCAATCGTAGAATTACATTTAATCTCATGGTAATGTGCAAAGTGTGAAATAAACGAAACTAATCCATGCATTTAAATAATTTATTTCGACCTATATCTCAATTAAATCCAATTTGAACTGAATTTAAATTTATTGTTTAGTTAATTTAACTTTAAATAGTTAATTAAAATTTATTATTTTGTTAATTTAACTTTAAGTAATTAATTAAAATTCTTTGTTTAGTTAATTTAAAATAATTAATTAAAAATCCGTCAAAACAATTTGTCTTAACCACAACTCTCAGTTGAAATTGGTTTCTTTTTCAGTCAAAAATTGAAAAAATTCTGATTTGGTCTCGTTTCGATGCCCGGTTGGCAAAAAAACCAGGATCGGCACAGTTACCCAGAACCGGCCTGACCAGCCCCAACCAGTGGACAATGTAAAGATGCGCTGTCCACACCAGTGTTGGGCTGGGTCGAAACCGGCCTAAATGGTCAGGACCGACCCAAATGGTACACTAGGACCGGCCCAGTACCAAACCGATCCCGAAATGGGGACCAAAAAAGTCCCCATTTCGGGTTTTACATTTTAAGGCTGCTTTTTTTTATTTTTTTATGAGTCCCCGCATATGTTAGAAATTTTTTTTAGTTTCATGACATTTTTTCCAAATTTAAATTTAAATTTCAAATTATCCAACAATTCACACAACCAGTTCGAATAAAACAAAATTGGACATAATTAACAAGTTTTAGGAATACCTAGAGATGAAAAGCATGCCTCTCTAGAGCTGTAACCAAAGAAATCGATGAGTTGAAGGCATAATCCATAAAGAGATTGGTAGGCTGAAGCCCGAACGCCTGTGACACTGAGCAGGTCTGTGTACCATCAGGTCTCACATCACAATCTCCAATGCTCATAGTAAATGGACGATGATCGCGAAGCTTGTTTAGCATCATCGAAGTCTAGAGAGATGAAAGTGAAAAGTGAAAAGTGAAAAAGTGAAATCAATTTTCAATTTTCATTCCTTTATATAGAGAATTCTAAAGGAACCCAAAGGTTTCTTTGTACCGCTTTTTACTTCCAACTTCCACATTTTCTCCTCATTTTTTAACTACTCTGTCATCAAGGCATTTTAGGCCAATCTACTTTTTCACCCCCCTACCTAGCCCATTCGGCCCCTCTTTTCAAGCAATATTCTTAAGCTCTCTCGGTAAAATAAAATCAGCCGATTTCTCCTCATTTTCCTCTCATTTTTCAACTACTCTATCGTTAAGGCAATTTCGGTCAATCTATATTTACGTCTCCCACCAAACCATTATTAGACCCTATTTTCGAGTGGTATCTCACACCAATTGGTAAAATGTAAAACTGTCATTTTACCCTCATTCTCTTAACAATCACCACATACCCATTCATTCACTAAATATCACTTCCTAAATTTTTTGATACTAAGAAATCGCAACTCCAAAGAAACAATACTGTTGGTCCTATAGACGGCTTGTAAACAACTGCAGAGGGGGGTGAATGAATCTTGGTTACTTTTAAGGTTTATGAAATTCTGTTTTGCCAAGTTAAGTTTTTATATGCGTCCTGAGTTACGATATAAAAATTGAATATACTACTCAGCTTCACTGGAACAGTTTATTAACAATCTTCTACTGAGTGCTTGACTCAGCAAAGATCAGTTTTTCAAGTTAAAACGAATAATAGAAGAGAGAAGTTGCATGAGCAGAACGAAGTAAAAGCTAGAAGTGTAAGTTTAGAACTTCAACACCTAAATTTTATCCTAGTTCAACCCTGAGCCTACCTCCAATCCCCTGATACCTTTTCTGAGCTTTAATCCATTGAAATTCATTCCTTACTTAGGTAAAGCAGCCTTTACAATGGGTAGACACAGTTTTATAGAAAGTACCTTCCTTCCTAACTACTGCTCAACTCAGTTTGGGTACCCTTCACAAACTGACACTCAAATTTGAATGAATAGATTGTGAACTGAATTCAACTTATAGAAATGTTGAATTCTTACAATGTTAAATCTAAGTAATTCTCTCTATTACAAACATATGAGGAATTGATGTTTGCTAATTTCTTAAGTTTGGAATTTCTTGACGTTGGGAGTAATTTTGTAGAGTTTCAGCTCTATAAGAAATTCAAGGTAATTCACCAAGTTTGAACATCTACTTCAGTCTTCTATTTATAGTTGAAGATTTGAGAAGTAGACGTTGCAAACTTTTCAAGGTCGCTGATCTTCAATTTCTCTTCTCTTCATATCTTTCGAATCTTCCCCATTAGAGATAGATTCCAGGACATTTAGTGATAGAAATTTGAACGTTGAGGCGTGATAAAATTCCATTGACAAAATCTCATTTAATCTTCAATCAATTTGGTTGAGAGAGGCATGCAATAATGTAACGTGGAATCTTCAAATTGATTGAATAGCTGACGTTGGAAGAGACGCGCGGAGACACTAGAAAATGGCGCATGTCAGATCATTCCTTTAACGTTTGGATTTTAGAATCCTGACATTCTGTACTAACACCTTTTATCTTGTGAAGACCACTAGAAATCTTCCTTAATTTCAGCGCTATTTATCTTGAAAAATATCTAAGGAATATTCTATTTCTCACAGAATTTGTTACTAGCATGTGTGTCATTCAGTGTCATAGAAAATAGCTTTTTAATTAAAAGCTAACTAAGCACAATTGAGTTGATATGCTTCTAAACTATATAGTACTCAGCACAGACTCAGCTTTTCCTGCTCTAAGTTGTAACTTAATTAATTACTAAGCAAAACTGAGTTGTTTTCCCTTAAACAAAATCTAGTTAGCTTCATTAATTAAGAGTATACTTAGTACTCAATTAATTTCACCAACCTAGACAGTTTGCTATTTCCAAAACATTAAAGTATTGTAAGGTACTATTAACTTAGGTTCTACAATCTCCCCCATTTTAGATAGATAGCAAAGCAGGTAGAAGAAGAAGTTAATTGAATAAGTAGTTTAGAGATATCAAGAATACCTGAAAGGGATGTAAGACTCCCTTGTGTTGAGTGAGTTCCCTTAGTCAACTTGAACTCCCCTATACTGAGTGAGTCTTCTTCAAGTAACTCAGCTCCCCCATACTTAGAGGGTTTCTCTTCACTTTGGGACTTTATCTTACTTCAGATTAACTTCAAAATTGGTCTCTAGTATGAGTTCCTGCATAACATTTTCAATGCACAGTAGAATCATACATACAACATAAAAATAAATTTAAGAAGATCTTAACTTGAGGTGTGAACTTGTAACTTTTTATTAATTTAAAGATGACTTAGTCAGTACATTATTTATGTCCTGATTTAAGATTACATACTGAAGCCTTACTACAAGTTCTTGAAAATAAAATACAAAGAATATGGCCTATTCTACTTTCTATGAATAGAATAGGAAGAACTCGTAGTCTTGTCTTAGTTGGATTTTGGTTGTTGCTGCTAAGGAGGCTTGAGATAGAATGGTTACCTTGGAAGAAATCCCTTACTAAGATTCGCTGTTCCGAGAGCATCTTTAGCTACCTTCTCCTCCTTTGCTATCTGACCTTGTACAATTTATTCAAGGCAGGTATTAAAGGCATCAAGGGCAGGTATGAAGTTTTCTTACTGGCCTATGATCAGCAGGGATATCTCTTGCTCCAGTTGCATTTTGGCTTCAATGGTAATAAAGTCTTGATCATTAAGCTCACTGAGAAGAAGATGGTGACATCTGGAGAGGTGCACAATCAGCTCGAAGCCCTGACATGCGAATTATTGAAAACATTGAAGAAGGCCTTGGAAGTTCATTGCAGTCAATGCTATCTCCATTTGCACTTAAATATTTAGGACCTTGGGACCTATAGATGATATACACTTTGTAGTGTAATCAATATCCTTTACGTCCAGCTCATTTATCTACAGTAGAGTACCAATATTCTTCTACAGGTCTTCCACTTTGTGCTTGATGACATTCAACTTTGTGTGAATAGTTATCCCAGTCTTAGGATAAATCAATTCTATAGCAAGCAAACTTGGAGTCAGCATGTTTGGAAAAATCTTCCCCATGGAAGAAACCAAAAACTTCTACGAAGAGGAAACCTTCTTGATTATGTGCTCATTGACCTTACACTGGATGGTTTCCATTTTAGTATGCAGAGAGTCAAGATTTATGATAGGGAAGAGATAGTCTTCAGCAGCTTCACCATCTCATCCTGCTTGTTGTCATGGAGAAGCAAGAACTTTGACTGCGCTTCAACCAACTTTGCTATACTATAGCCGATATCTTTTGTTGTTCCACCTCCTTGAAGATGTTCTCGATCTTTTGATTGGTCAATCTCTTTATTTTGGCCTGCTCCATACCTAGTTTATGGACCTGTGTCACTTAAGTATCCATTTTGGTACTCAAGAGACTCAACTGCTCAGTAGCGGCACACTACCCTTTATCTTTCTTACAACAACATTAGCCATTGCAATAGATGTGGGGATAGATGTGATTGCTACCCCATGCTGGGCTACAGAATTTGTTAACCCTATGAATATCAAGGTCATCTTATCAACCAAACTTTTGGCACTTTCTTTTGCCAAGTGACTTCGAATAGCCAACAATCTTGGATCCTCTCAAACTCTTCAAAGTATTGAGATTCACTAGGGACACTTATTTGCTGTTCAAACTGAGGTAATTTTTCCTTTGGTCTAGAAGATAAGTCCATCAATTCATGAGCGAGTAGCACTTGGCTTACTACTCCATCCAACTCAGCAGTCGTCTTGAGTGTAGGGAATTTCTTCCTAACTAACTCTCTGATTTCCACCAAGAAAGATGCATCAACCAAATCCTCACGGATTGGCTCTCTGCTGGGTTTAGTTGCTTCACGGGCTATAAAATTTACCTTAGAAGTCTAACCACTTGCCTTTCCCTGCTGAGCGTAGTTCTCAGCATTGGGAACTCCCCCAACCAGAGGGGTTAAGGGGGTAGAAGATGGGTTTAAAGAAGAGGGTGGTTTAGAGGTTTGTACATTTGAAGAAGGATTGGGAATGTTTTGGTTGAGAAGAATAGAAGGTCTAATATATGTACAAGGAAGGGTTTGAGATTGAGAATTTACAAGAGAAGAGTGTGAAGAAGGGTTATTTACTAGAGAATGACTCGGAGAGAATGAGTCATGACATTTGGTAGGTGAAGAAATGTGGATATGTGAGTTTTGGGTATTGATAGGTGAAGAAGGGATTTGGATAGAAGAATTTACAGTATTAGAAGGAGGAGAATTTACAGCTTATTTTTCAAAATATATAAGAGTAGAAATTGAGGGATTAGAATGATTTACATAGAATGATTTACAGGAGAAAGTGGGATTTTGGAATTTACAAGAGAAGAGGGGATAGTAATTTTAAGAACCTCTGGGATAGCTGTTTGACCCAAGGATGGGTCAGCTTGAGGTTGCTCATGCTGAGTTGAGGATTTCTCAACATGATTGAAAGAGGGTGTGGGGATGTTGGTTCCTAGGGATTGAAATCCTCAGGAATAAGGGAGCGGGTGTCTCCAACATCCTCCTCGCTTCTCACAACCTGCACATTGTGTTGCAGGGGCCTACTAGTGGTAAAACGCTTACGCTAGATGCCCTTGACTTTGGCAAATGCTTCCTGAACTACAGTCGTAACGTTAGGACTCAGAGTGTCCTCTTCTATTGACTTCTTGGCCTCACCCTGCCCCTCTGATTCCTCAAAAAACACCATTTTACGTTTTCTTTGGCGCAGGGACTAATTGGCCACAACCAAATTTTCAGTTTCCTGCACCTTTTACTTAGCTTAGATTTTGGCCTCCGCTTCTCTTTGGGTGTGGGTCTTGGCCTTCATTTGCCTTCTTTATCTTTGAGGCTAAGCAGGGGCCTCATCGGCTTAGGATTTCACAGGGCTTTTCCCCTTAGCCTTGGATGAAGTAGCCTTCTGCTTGGAAGAGGAGGCTATGGTGACTTTCTCCAGGATGCTGGATATGGGAACCTTGTCTGAGTCATCACTATCATTGAAATCCACCATGAATCCATCTTCATCCTCTTTCAGGATGTCCACAAGAACCACTATTGGTACACACTTTAGTTTTCGCTTCTGTTGTGCTTTGTTGTACCTAGCGTGCACTTGATTGTGAACCAGTATACAAAAATGCACCATTTCAAATCGCTTCTTTACTAGCAGCACTGTTTCACCGGACTCCCCCAAAAATTAAGCCAAGTCCACTTTCGCTGCCCTCATTAGTTCGTTAATGAGGTAACCATAATGATAGATAGTAGTCAGCTTGGTTAGATGATGAAGGATCATCACTGGCCAGTTCAACTTTTTACCCTCTACTATATGGTAGACCACACACTTGTCAAAGTAGGTGCATCTAGTCACTGAGCCCGTTTTCGATAGTAGCAGCTTCACCACAAGTTCGTGGCACATCCTCGCGGTCTAACTCATCCCCGCTGACTGCTATCTCCCTAGAAACATAGTTAGAGAGGACCTCCAAATCCTCTAGAATCACAATGGTGTCTTCGTCCCGGGTCCTTTAGAACTGAGTGCCTTGTTTAGCATGTTTAGAACACTTCCAATCAGCCTCACACAAATGATAGTGGATTTTCCCCCAAAATCAATCATTAGGACATCATCAAATCCCTGGATGGTGTAGAGATTTGAGTAGAATCCCCTAATGAGCCCTATGATAGCAGGACCCTCCAACTTAAGAAAAGAACTCAAGTGTTGTTGCTTGATGATGCAATGCATGGTTTTGTTGAGCAACAGACCTTCATAGTCCCACCTCATACACTAGACTAAAATCTAGATTATCATCCCACTCTACTTAGGTGAAGTAGGTTCCCTCTTAAAGGGTGAGCTTATCAGTCTTCCCTTCAACATTAGTAACGATTTTCATGGTAGTGGTGTTCTTAAGTGTGAAGGTTGTGTGGGTAATCTCCATTTGAGAGATTTTGAAGTAAAGGTGTTAGTCTGTAAATAGGCTAATAATGATAGCAAAGGGGGGTGAATGCGTTGTCTTGGTTACTTTTAAACTTTTTCTGATTTGTTCACCAAGTTCAGTTTTTATATGCGTGCTGAATATGCGTGCTGAGTGCAATATAAAAATGTATAAACTACTTAGCTTCACTGGATCAGTTTATCTTCAATCCTTACCTGAGTAAAACTTACTCAGCACAGATTGGTTAACAAGCGAATAAGTTAGTGAGAGAGATATGAATGAGCAGATTGCTGGTAAAGCAAATCACTTAGAGTTAGAATGATTACACTTGAGATTTTATCTTTGTTCAGCCTCTAGCCTACCTCTAGTCTCGGATAATATCTCTGAGTTTTAATCCACTAGTGGTTCATTCCTTCAATAGGCGGAGAAGCCTTTACAACTAGTAGAAACGATTACAGAAAGTACTTTTCTTTCTGACTACCTCTCAACTCAATTTGGGTACCCTTCCCAAACTGACACTCAGATTTGAATAAGAATGCAAATTGAATTCAACTTATAGAAAAGTTGAATCCTTACAATGTTAATCTAAGTTTCTCTCTATTACAAACTGATTATACTATTGATGTTTGCTTGATTGCTTGTTATGGAATTTCTTTGGAAACAGTAGAAAATTGCGCGGAGTTTTTTCTCTTAAGAAATTCGTAGTGATTCAGCAAGTTTGAACATCTACTTCATTCTTCTATTTATATTGAGAAGCTTTGAGAAGTAGCCATTGCAAACTTTACGAGATTGCTGGTCTTCAATTTCTCATCTCTTTGATCTTTCAAATCTTCCCGTTGGAGACAGATTCCAGGACGTTTAGAGATAGGAATTTGAACATTGAGGCGTGACAAAATTCCATTGACAAAATCTCATTTATCATCAAGAAATCTGGATTTGAGAGAAGCGTTCTAAATTTCAACATGGAGTCTTCCCGTTGGATGACATTGCTAACGTTGGTAGAAACGCTTGGAGATACTTGAGACATAGTGCATAACAAATATTCCGTTTACATGGACTATAGTGACGAATCTCTGACAGCCGTACTGACATTTGACATTGTGAGGACCACAGGAATCTTTTTCAATTTTAGTGCCTTTTAGCCAGAAAGATACTAAGATAATATTCCGTTCCATCACAGGTATCGTTAGTAGCATATGTCATTTAAGTCTTTACGTGTCAAAAGAAAGAACATGCTTTTAATTAAGTAAAAGCAGGAACTTAGCATGAGCTCAGTAAGATAATTTCCAAATTATGTAGTATTCAGCATAGCGTCAGCTTTTCTTACTCTAAGTCATCACTTAATTAAGTATCTATCAATGAGTTATTCTCCCTTGAATAAACTCTAGTTAGCCTTATTAATTAAGAGTTCACTTAGTATTCAATTAATTTCACTATCCTAGTCAGTTTGCTATTTCCAAAACTACTCAGTATTGTGAAGTACTATTAACTTGGGTTTAACAATCTCCCCCATTTTGGATAGCTAGCAAACCAAGTAGTAGAAGAAGTTAATTGAATAAATAGTTTAGAGATTACAGAAAACCTAGAAGCGATGTAAGAATTCCCTTGTGCTGAGTCACTATCCTTAGTCAGCTTGAGCTCCCCTATACTCAGTGAATCTTCTACAAGTGGCTCAGCTCCCCCATACTTAGAGGATATCTTCTTGATTTGGGACTTTATCTTACTTCAGCTTATCTTCAAGGGTTGGTCTCTTATATGTTTTCCTATATCACTTGGTTAGATGCATATCAGAAAAACATACACAGTATAAGAAGTTAAGAAGATCTTAACTTGAGGTATGAACATGTATTTTTATTGATTACAAAAAGATGACTTAGTCTGTACATAAAATATATCCTGAGCTAAGATTACAATACAGTCTATTACAAGTTCTACACTACTAGGAACATGGCATATTCTATCACTTATGCATTGAGTGGGAAGATCCTGCAGCCTTGTTCTTGTTGGATGGATACATAGGATGAGAATGCCTAGGAAGAGAAGCTTTGTTAAGATTTGTGATAAGTGTATAATTACACTTATTATCATTGTAGGGCCTAGTAGGGTGTAAAATAGGTTAGAGGGGGGGTGAATGACTCCTTTTCGAGTTCACTATTTACTTCAGAAGGTTGCTTCTGAAGTATCTTCTGAGTAAGTGTTCTTTACTCAGATTCCCCTTTTTATTCTTAAGTGTTGTTAGATGCGAAATTAATATAACACAAAAATACAAGAGTAGAGTAAGGAAAGTGAAAACAAAGGTTTTATCATAGTTCAGCCTCTTCCTAATCCAGTCCTTGGAAACTCCTGTCCAAGATTTAATCCACTATTAACTCTCTTCTAGTGAAGAGTAAACCCCTTACAATGCTTTGATTAAAGTACCCTCCAATAGTCTTTACTAAGCTATAGCAATACAAAAGTACCGTTCTTCTATATCTGAGGCTCTGAGCTTCATCTCTCTTAAGTACCTTCCTTATGAGATTACCTAGCTCCCTCACACTAACTCACCCTCAGCTTAGTGTGATTTACAACAGTTTATAA
>CATIWQ010359567.1:0-10624 GCA_949673415.1 Euphorbia schlechtendalii
AATGACCATTATATCAATTATAATATTCATTATACCAGGTATAATAACCGGATCTGAAACTGTATTCAAATGTGAAATCTGAAACTGGATTCTAATACTTTCTTCATCTTCAATGATTTGAATATTTTTTGATATTATTCGTCATAATAACTATTATATAAGGTATAATACTCATTATACCATGTATAATGGTTATTAAACTTGATATAATAGTCATTATACTAGGTATATGACTTGATCTGAAACTGAAATCGAATTTGAAATCTGAATTAGATGTTAATATATTCTCTTCATATCCAATATTTTGATAAATATGCTATATCTTTTGTTTAACATTTAAAAAACTTACAGATTTTAGAATAAAAAAAATAATACTTGTCAATATTTCAACCGATAAAAAAGTTGAAAATAGAACGATGGGGATGTAGAAAAAATAGGTGTTGAATCGATAATACATTAACAGCAGTTTTTACCCACTTTAACAGAAAAAGTATTCGAATTTTATTAAATTTAATTAACATTTCATTTCATTGATGGATGTTGATGTTTTCGTCAATTGTAAAACATGTGCACTTACTAGATCATTAACATGCACCATATTTGCATTAATAAATACAGATTTGCCTTAACATGCACCAAATTTATGTACCAAATTAGTCAAAGCCAAAGTAGGACAAATGAAGGGACCAACAACAAAAGAAGGAATCACACAGTGACAACATCTAATCCATTTTATCCAGAAAACTCAACAACTGCTTTCTCAATCAAAGTCTTTGAAGTCCAATACAAACTCGAAAACGATTTCAAATTCTTAATGTAATCAACATCGCTCCAAAGAGACTCATCCATACCAAGTAAACCACTCGCTTCACGGTCCTGGATTTCAAACACAAATTCAAAATCCCTAATGTTCCATCAACGGTTTTCTTTATTACAACCTCGTCTGGTTCGTTTTCAAAATGGGTAGGTGTTGGAGATGCAACATGAAACACACCGATACATCCATTAATCGGAGCTTCGAAAGTGTTTGGATGGCTGAGGTCTGAATGAAAGATTTTCAACTTTTCGGATGCTCCTGCTATACTTGTCAGGAAGTTCAATTTTTCTTTCTCTAATAAAGAATAAGATCGAATATTATAAATCCAGATATTTTCAGATTTATTTAGTGACGTTTAAAATTAAGATGTACCTGGATAAGTCTGATGGTTGTGTTAACAGAGTAACCGTGATTGAGAAGGAACATGGTCAGCCAAGATGCGACATAGCCTTTTTCTCCTTCCTTTTGTTTTTTTTATGATAATAATCAAGATCAAATATAAATTTGTTTTTCGATTTATTTTTTGAAGAAAATGATTATATTAGAAAACTCAAAAAAGATGGTCAACACAATTAGGAGGAGAGTTAGTCCAAAACCCCGTTACCTCATCAAGAAAGACTGCTCTAGCAAGAGCATGAGCTACAAAATTCGATACCCGTCACGTCCAAGAGAACAAGCAAGAGACAAATTCTCGGGATAAGGACTTACGATCTTGAACAATAGAGGAAAAATAAGAGAAATCATCATCGTTTTTCGACAAAAAATTAAATAAAACTTTGCAATCAATCTCAACAATAATTTGAGAAAAATCAAGTTGTTTCATCCAAGACGAAGCCTCACAAACTGATAGCGCCTCCGCTTCAAGAATGGAAATACGAGGAGAGAGCAAGCCCGCTTTGGCACCCACAAAGGCTCCACCACTGTTCCGCAACGATGCACCAAAAACTAACCGAACGTCCTTCCTCAAAGAGAGCCGCATCAACATTGCATTTTATAAACGGGGCATGAGGAGCAGCCTAAACTGCCGGAACCACCTGCTGGAATTCAAAAATTCTATCGTTACCATCAAATGTCGGTTGATTAAGAGCCCCACTATCTAGGGGGATCGCCAGAGCAGCTGCAAAACGGACAGCAGCAGCAGCCTGCATGTTGACGTGCTGGAAAACACGTCCATTCCTGGCAGACTATAGAGCCCATAACAGACAGCAGAAACGTTGAGCAAAAACAATCGATTAACGACGAAGAACATCCGAGATAAAAACATGAGGAATTAAAACATTTGGGATAAAGAATGAGTTATCAAACACAAGCCACACTTCCTGAGCATAATTACAATGAAAGAAAATATGTGAAATATTCTCGACACACAAAAAACAGGACTGGCAATAGGCATCGTTAACGCAATGACAATCAAACAAAGAACAACGGGTGGGAATGATATTATTTAAAAGACGTCACATAAAAACCCGAATTTTCGAAGGAATTTTTAACCCCCAAATAAAGGACCACATCGATGGAAAAATCGGATTGTTGTTTCTAAGAGTGCCCCCAATTTCCCTGTAAGCTGATTTAACAGAATATGACCCGCCCATGTCGATAGGCCAGTATACCGAATCAGCACGAGGGATAAGAGGCAAGGGGGTCCGAACGATGAGATCTACTTCAGCCCCGTCGAAGAAGTTCCGAATTTTATCTAAGTTCCAGGTACGGTTGTGAATAAAATTGGCTACTTTGACACCCATCAAGGAAACATTCTCTTTCCCGGATAACACAATCCGAGATTCACAGTTAACCCAGGCCACATCCCCGATAGAAATCTTTTCCTCATTACCAACTCTCCATCTAATTGAGCTCTTAACAAACGGTAAAGAGGAGAAAATGCTTCGCTATATATAGCTGGGAGAATCAACTAAGGTAGCCGATAATATGTCACTGTGCCTAAAGTAACGAGCGCTAAACACACTCACCCCAAAAAGAAAGGAGCAAAGCGCTGTGATCACTAGAGGAGGTGTTGATATGGCGGATAAAAGACGAGGGGAAAGCTAACCACCATTCTTCATTTGCCACACCATGATCAAGATGTTCGTGAAGCACAACCTGACCGTGCATAATTCGTTCCCAAGTAAACTTTCCACCAGAATACCCCATGTCCGACAAACCGCAATCCACTAGAGCATTTTGAAAATTAGAAATTAGAGAAGCCGAGCAAGGAGGGCCACCCCATTTCTCATGAGCCGCTAGGATTTCATTGAAATCCCCCATAACAACCCAGGGTCCGTTTCCACAAGAGGTCGCCAACCGTCGAAGAAGATCCCAAGAAATATGATGTTCATGTTGCCGGGGGTTTCCGTAGAAACCCGTGAAACACCAAGACTTCCCATTCAAATATACATCCACATCAATATGAGACAAACTATAGCTTCGGAGAACCACATTGGAATTCCACAAAAGAGCCAAACCACCACCCGTTCCATTGCCAATTACCACAAAAGAACGATCAAAACCAATTTGCAAATCCTGCTTCTCAATATGAGTTCTAGAACAGCGAATTTCAGATAGGAAAATGATATTTGGACTAAACTCAGTCACCACCTTTTTAAATTCACGAATTGTTGTAGCAGGGCCTAGGCTACAACAATTCCAACAAAGGGTACACATTTCTACAGGCGGGTCTATACCTCGACAGAACCCGCCCCTAAAGATAATAAAGAACTATCAGAAATCCGAGGTGCATCAGATATCACAATAGTTTGATCAACAACTCTCTCAACGCGTTTCCTTTTCAAATCTGTACCATAATCCATATCATCCGAATACGAAGTTACCGATGGATCAACCGAGGCAAGTAATGCCGAGAAAGACTTCCCCACCGATTGTTGTGCCGAAGAAACTTGATGGCGTGTAATAGATAGTACACCACGTTCACTCCCATTGCTAACACTGTCAAGTAATGGTTGGGTTGCATTAGTATTAGTATCAGCAGTCGCTTCGACCCCACTCACACCAAAATCAGCCCTATCTCGAGTCTTACGATGCAACCATCTGTTCTCATTTTTGCGGACTGGTTTATGCTTTACTCGTAAGTTAGCATCGAACTTCAGCTTTTGGTCCCCCCCGGGTGAGTCAAACTTCGCTTCGCAAAACTTATCCGAATGTCCAATTATACTGCAAAAGAAGCAAAAGAAAGGCATCCTTTCATATTGAAAAGTGATCACATTCCAATCACCTCCTGGCTTCTTTAGGCGCATTCTAGCTTTAAGGGGTTTGCGGATGTCAATACGGACCTTCATTCACAAAAATTCCTTCCAAGAACCATCAAAAGAATTGTTATTTGAGCACACATAAGTGCCTATGAAGTTTTCACTGTCCAAAAGCAAGGTTGTAAATCAAAGACGTGCACCCAAAACTCCGCATTCCACATCGGGACAGATTGGGAGTTTTCTCCCATATTGAAACAGTTCACAACCACAAGGCGTTGATCAAAAGACCACGGGCCATCCGACAGCACCCTTCCAACATCAAGATCATGAAAGAATTGCAGGCAGAAGAGACCTGGTTCTAACTCCTTAATTTTTTTTCCTTTCACTGGACGTCACACCCCCGGCATGACTTTCATGAAGATCCCTGCTTTAATAGGACGGTCAGTAATCACTTTGACCAGAACGAAAAGGTCAATATCAGCTTCCGTTGGTGCAACGTCATTATCTTCAACCACAAAACCCTCCTCATCATCCCATGCAGAATCGTCGTTCAAGTTAACTCTAGCATACCTCTCGTCAATGTCATCGGCCATCACTTTAGAGCCAGAAAAAATCCCCTTTCTTCTGAAGGGTACCTCTTGTCGATATTAAAAAAATCTGAAATCGACCCTACATTACATAATCTCATTTTGTCCTACATTATTCATCTTCAATTAACAGAAGAATCTCTGACTTATCTTTACTTATCTTACACTCCTAGGCTTAGCAGCCACCAGACAGACCGGACCACGTAGCAAAATGTTAGGTTGTATGTCAATTTCAAGTAAATTATATCAATCACAATTGACTTACAAAATTTGTTAGTGTACTAAAATTAAACATATTAATTGTTATTAAAATAATAATTATAATTTATAATAGGTAGTAGAATGCACAAGATATATAATTAGTATCATGAATTGCCTCTAATTAGGTCAAATTCAAAAATAGTTCCATTTTATTTCATTCATTTATAACATGGAATTTGAGAAAAAAATTTTATAAAATGGAATCTGGAATTTACAACCATTACCAAATGAGATATTTTCTAATAACTTCGCCTATATTGATGATGTGGTAAGGGGTAAGTTTGAAAAATATAATTTTTATCATACCTCCCGTTTTCAAACCTTAATCAAATTCTTCCATGTAAATCCCAATAAAAAACACAAATGAAACTTAATCACTCAACAATTAAACCTTGAATGAAACCCTTAAACTTTCTTACACAGTTTTCTTCAATCTTACTGTAGTTGACTGATACGAGATTGGAAGCTCGGTACACTCTTACACTTGGCCTGTGTACTAAGAAATATTAAACAAATAAAATTTCCATTTTCCTCCAAACATTTCAACTAGTCGGTCTTACCTCTATCCCTTGAACAAGAATACCACTTTTCGAAAAACCACTTTCGACATCCATAATGCTAATATTCAATTCTCCATTTTTACTAACATTATTAAAAAATGCCCCTAATTTAACCTCAATCCACCCATCTTCTCTAATTCTTGGATATTCCACTTCTCCATTATCTTGTGACTCACAAATATTACTTAGTCGAAATAAACCATGTCTCGTCTCCAATTTAAATCTCCGTTTGTCTCCTCCTCTCTCGCCCTTCAAATATACAGTTAGCTTATGGCCTTCAGTCCCGACGAGCCCTACAGTCGCTTCTGCCGGGTGATATTGGAAGTTATGAGATCCAGTTGACTTGAACACTAAGTAAACTTCATATGTGGTTGTCGGAGATAGCATTTTAATGTTTATCTTTCCACGTATTTCAAACCAGCAAACACCAATCAGTTCTGCTACTTCTCCGAATCTGTTTTAACCAAGTTAAATAGATAGGCTGCCATTAAATCAATACCAGTGTTTCACAAAAGTAACTCAGATAATTTAGCATCCGGCATAGTTTAATAACAAAATTATGTAAGCTGTAAAATATTAACGTTTTCTCTCAGTGATAAAATATATTTTACTTACAAAGAATATAAAAAAGTCTGTTTATTAAGTTGACTTTTTGAGTTAGTCGAGTTAGGTTTAATGCATCACTACGTAACTCAACTTGCTTAACAAAATTTATTGTCGACCTAAATTTTCAAAGTGACTTTGTAACTCTCTCGACTTTCAAAAAGTGCACCACTTTAGTCCCTCAACGTCACGTGTCAGCTTCTGGTTGGTTTGACTTTTCAAAGAAGTAATTTTTCTGATTTTCTCTCTTCAATCAGAAGCTGGCATGTGGCATTGAAAGAGCAAAGTGGTACACATTTTTAAAGTTGATGTAGCTACATGATCACTTTGAAAGTTCGGGGAGGCAATAGATTTTATTGGACAAGTTCAGATACTTATGGACAATTAAGTCTTCAAGCTACTTGGTAAAATTAACTCATAACATAAAAAATTTATCTAAAGTTGAGATCAATCTTTAAAATACAAAAGAGAGTTTAACAAACAATTCCAATTGACATCATTGATTAAACTTTACTTTAAAGTTTGAACTGAGATCTAAATTTTTTCATGAAGAAGAATTAAGTCAAATGTCGAGTACTTTTAGCTGATGATGAAAATAAATGTGTATTAAATTGTAGTAATTCCAAATGAATATTAAGACGAGAGCTTGATTGAAACAATGAACTCATGAATCGGAATTCATAAATCATCAAGCATTGACATGGTGACCACCACCTTCATAAAAAAATCAAGAAGTACGAGATTTTAGGTTCCATCTCTTATAAAGTTTGCAAAAAAGATGTCCCCTGTTACTCAAAAGAAGTTAAATTCATTTTCAAATGAATTCGTATATGCTTGACATATCCCGTAAAAAATATGGAGTAGATTTTCAAATTTCTACGTAATGAGATTTGGTTATAAATTATAATAAATTCTTGCTCGTTCCAATCACAACAAAACCGGAAATGCAAATCTAATAAATTTGATGAAATGGTGTAAGATGAATAAACAAAAATGGATTTAAATATTTTGAAGTGAAGTCAACGGTAAAAGTGTAATTAAATTAAAATTTAAATATTTTCGAATTTCAGAACTTTACCAAATTTCAATACAGATCCAACAAGAACACTCCAAATTTGAGAAATTTGGATTAATAATCACACCTGGAATCAGGATATGGTTTCCATCTCCAATAAACAGGATTATCGCCCGACTCAATATACAGATCCCTTGCAGATATCATATAACTTTTCTTCCCACTCAGCTTCTCCAATGCCAAGCTCTGTTAGTCAACAGAATGCTCATCAATTAATTATGCAGGTATAAATCTATACATCGATCTGAAACTTGAATTGAATCTGAATTATAATTACCTTTCTTCCGTTTTCGATTAAGATTGGATTGTCGCAGAGGCTGAGATAGAGCAGCTTCTTCGAGGAGAATCGATTCAATAGCGGAGGATCGGAGGATTGAGAAATAATCGATTGGTAATCAGAGGGAAGGAATCGATTCCAAACGCAATTGGACTGAAGAACATTAAGTAATTTGGAAGATACCGTCGATAATCTGCAAGTGTCACCGGGACTCGTCGACGAGAAGATATTTACTATGCAATCTTCCGGCAAGTCCAGAAAATTCCGTCCACCCATTGGATTCTTCAATAGCAGTGATAGGACCAATTAGATGAACAAAAGGGTGGGAAATTGATCTTACTTAAATACGGTAATTTAGCTACTAATTTAGAGGCGCCTTTATAACGACAAAGCAAATTTATATCTGTACGCACACTTACTTTAGTTTTAGCGTATAATAGTATAAAGTTTTATTTAAAAAAACCCCTTAAATTATATGCAGCAGCTTAGCACCGTATAGCATCTTTATAGCTTGTGAATTCCAAATCTAAGTATTATGTAGAATGAAAATTGCTTTTAATGATGTGCCAATAATATAAAAAATAGACAATATTTATTCATAAGATAAGAATAATTGATTGTCTATTTCATTTTAAAATGTATTTATTGTAGACAATGTCTATTTGGTTGTTTGCATCTAGACAATCAAATAGATTTTGTTTATCATTAATGATGACTCATAAGTTTCTTAAGATAATTTGTGGAATGAACAAGCTACTAAGGATACTCTTATATTATACAAGGATTATTTAATAAATATAATTAGCAGTGTTTTTTTATCTGGGTTGTTAAATCCGTGTAGGGTTTACCCCACAACTCCCACACCATTTCACTTATTATCTCTAAACTTTCACAATTTTGAAAAGGTTCATGTAGCTCCTTCAACTTAGTATAAGTGTACTTACATGTTATATATGTCGCATGTAACTTTCTAGTTGAAAAGATATATAAATTTTTAGAAAGTCAAATTAATCAGAAATTATCATGTAACGTTCGAAGGTAAATTTGTACATTTTTTGAAAATTTTAGAAACCGGTATACGGAGATTGGGCAATAAAAAAAACTGGTGAAACAGTTTCATCAAGAGAAGTTTCATAATTGATATTTTTAATATAAGGATTTCCTTAATACATTATAATAGTCTTAATAAATGCAATGATAAATAAGCAGGAAAATGATTTTATAAATTTCATATTTGATACATTTATACATTTCAGTTATTTCAACTACTCATCCTATTTTTATTGTTTTAAATTTAATTGATAACTAAAACTATATTTCAATTATTAAAACTGGATGGATGATTGAGATTAATTGAAATTTACAAATATACCAAAATTTAGAAAATCTTTATCCCAATAAATAATACAAAAAGGAATCAGTAAAGATAAAAATTTTAGTGGTTCCTTTCACACGATAACATGTGCTGGCTTTTATTGATTTCTATAAAAAAAAATTTACAAAGAAAAATATAAAACATTTTTTTTATAGAAAAACGACATTTAGAAAGGAAAAGAAGGTGACCGACAAAGTTGGAACACCTAAAGCAACTCCAACTAATTATCTAAAATATTTTATTGTAGATTTTGCACGCGTGAATAAGTTGTAATAAAAAATTCTAAAATTATGACTGCATTATAATGAATATATAATTATTTTGCTTTGTAAGATAATTATTATTCGGCCTTTACCGATTAATTAGTGATATGAAATTCATTATATAATAGCCATGAATATACAAATAATTAAGTTGTAAAATCAAAGTAATAGTTTTGCTAGTAATTCGAATAACTCAAAACCATGCACTAGTAAAATGGAACAACATTGTACTTTGTTTGAGAAAAATATTTGTTGAATTGATATTAAATTAACAAAAGTTTGGTAAAACATCTACTTCCACAAAAATAAAATATTCTAAATTAATCAAATTGAATTTAACATTACATTGATAATGTAAATAGTATTTTCGTTAAACGCCTTTGAGATTGTATAACGACAATATCCAACTCTTCCTTTTCACTAACAAAATATTTAAAAATGACTCTGATTTAATCTTAATACACCATCTTCTCTAATTATTGGATATCCCACTTCTCCATTATCACTTGAAAACCTTTTAACTCACAAATCTTACTTTGTCGAAATAAACCAGGTCTCGTCGCCAATTTAAATTCCCATTCGTCTCCTCCTATCTCACCCTTCAGATAAACAGTTAACTTATGACTTCCAGTCCTGATGAGCCCTATTATTGTTTCTACTGGGTGGTATCCATTTGACTTGAACACTAAGTAAACTTCATGTGTTGTTCTTGGAGATAGCATTTTAATGTTTATTCTTACTGATCTCAAACCAACAAACTTCTATCAATTCTGCTACGTCTCCAAATATGTTTAGTTAACAAGTTAAATGAATAGATTATCATTAAATAATTACTCTTGTTTCACAAATATCAGGATAAATTGGAACTCGGTTAATTAAGCATCAGGAATAGTTTGATGACCCAATTGTGTAAAATATTAAGGTTTTCTCATTGATGGTGCTTCAACTTGCTTGTAAAATATGCGTTTACTTTAAACAACTTAAAAGAAGTCCGTCGAATTGTTTAATAGTTAGTTAAATTACCTATAAAACTAACTCATAATAATGTGTTAGAGAACGAAAAAGACATTGAAAACAACTACACAGTTATATTGGAAAAACAATATTTTTACTTAGCCAAGTCTCGAAAATTTATAAACCCGTGGAATCAATTATAAACTATAAGGCCCTGTTCTCTTCACCTTCAATTTAGTTCAGTTAAGTTAAGTTAAGTTAAGTTAAGTTCAGTTCAGTTCAGTTAAGTTCAGGTCCATTAAGTTCAGTTCAGTTCAGTTCAGTTAAGTTAAGTTAAGGTCTATTAAGTTCAGTTCAGGTCCATAAATTTTAATTTTAATAATGATTATTCTAATTAATCTTTAATAAAAATTAATAGCAATAATAATAAAAGGAAGAACAATGATAAAAATATTAATATAGAAAAATAATTATTATTTAATGTAGTTAATATTGATTATAAATATAGTAAAAATAATTTTTAAATAGTGATAATTACTAGTGTTATTGATATAATAATAGTCTATATTTTTATTTATAATCATAGTATTAATTAATTAGAAAATGTGATATTGAATAATAAAATAAAAATATTTATTAATTAAAATCATAA
>CATIWQ010359641.1:0-37152 GCA_949673415.1 Euphorbia schlechtendalii
ACCATTCCAAAAATGTTGGCTCACTAAACAGCGTTATATCACAGATCCAGTGATTATACACGATATTGTTAACCCCGAAATTACTCTTAAAATTAACTCTAATGCATATAACTTGATTAACATAAAAGACTTAACACGAAATATGCATTATGACACATAGACATATCATAAACTTTGAAATAGAAAGTATAAGTAGAAAGCAAAGCAAAGTGGTAAGGTATGCAAGTGAAAGCTAATGTTGATCAAACTATACCCACTCTTTAATGGGAGTCGTCAATTCCCGCAATTCCTACGTCTGCTTTAAATTCGGTCTCGGCCCGTACAGAACCTCCGCTAGGATGCTATTCTTTGTGAATATCGAACAAACGAATATTGAAGAACGAAAAATTTTATTGATAAGTGATTTGCAAGTACACTTATACAACAATCGCTTGAGAATATAGAGAATCTAGTGATCGAAACAAGGATTTGAATCACTTAAACATTTTCTCGCTAACACTTATGAACGTAGCGAAATCTCTATCTACACACACTATATGTAACCCTATAATTGTACTCTAATGCTCTCCTCTCTGGTGGTGCACTATGACCCATGAAATTGTAAGGTTTGGAGCCCTATTTATACAGTTCGAAGGGTTGCGTCTATCCAAATGAAGAGTTGTGTCCTTTGGTGAAAGATTGCATCTCTTCATTGTTATTAGTTGAGAAGCTTTGATTTAATCCACAATGGATAGGCACCTTATCATGATTGGTTGAATTCAGATAAGTGTCTTTTCATTGGTAGTTGATGGTGGTTGATCATGCTTATCTAGCAATTGGTAGTTAAGAAGATAATACCAGAAAATCGTCCAAGTCTCGACCTTGATATACATGTCACGACTGTGAATCTTTGATTGGTAGACTTCTAATCTAAAGAAGAACTAGTCGCGACCACGAACGGTTATCGCGATCGTGAGTGGAGTTTTTCTTCAGAATCCTTGTAACTTCACCGATCTTTGACAGCTTCGATCCTAGGCCAAATCTTTAAGTTCCACGCATCTTTTTGCACCTTTTTCACTCTTTTTTCATTGAATTCAACTTTAGATCATTTTACTCCCAAGATTTACCTAATATCTGCATTTGCATTAAAAACAACTACATTCCACGTGAAATCTTTTATATGAAGTATAAAAATGACTTAAACTATAGTGTTTAGTGTATAGAATTAATATGATATTAAGTGTAATTATACACTTATCAATGTCTGTAGGTATTACTGTCTATACGCACTTAAGCTTTCACTTTTATTATGCTTTGTTGTACCTAGTATGTACCCGATCATGGTATAGCCTGGTGAAGTGGCTAAGTTCAAGCTTTTTCTTCATTGGTAGCACAGTGTCCCCGAACTCCCCTAAAAACTGAGAGATATCTACCTTCACTGCCCTCATTAACTCAGTGATGAGGTAACCATAGTGATAGACTGTAGTAAACTTTGTCATGTTGTGAATAATCACCATAGGCAAATTGAGCTTCTTACCCTCTACCATATGGTAGACCACACATCGTTCAAAGTAAGTGCAGCTAGATACTGACCCAATCTTTGGTAGCACCATCTTTACCATTAGCTCCTTGCATGCCCTCGGGCCTAGCTCATACCACTTGCTGCTATCTCCCCCGATTTGTAGTTAGAGGGGAGCTCCCAATCTTCTAAGATGACAATGGCATCTTCATCGCCAGTTTTTCAGAGTTAAGTGCCTTGATGAGGCATATTCAGGATGCTCCCAATCAATCTTGAGCAAATTTGGGTAGATTTTCCCCCAAACTCCATCAATAGGACATCATTAAGCTCTTGGATTATGTAGAGGTTGGAGTAGAAAGCCCTAATCAACCCAACAATGGTTAAGCCTTCCATCTGCAGAAAGGTGCTGAGGTGCTACTGCTTGATGACCATGTGCATGGTGTTATTTCTTAACAGACCCTCATAATTAACCTCATAAATAGGTCCATACTCTAAATCATTAGCCTAATCCACCTTTGTGAAAAGGGTTCCTTCTTCGAGAGTGAGTTTCTCTGTTTTTCCATCAGCATTGACAATTATTTTCATTAATGTTGTGGTACGAGCCTGAAGGTGGTTCTTGTGATTGCCATTTGAGAGTAAGGTGAAGGAATTTGAGAGAAAGGAAATTAGGGTTCGAATGCTTCTGAATAGATTTGAATTCACAAAAGCAAGTAAACTTCTCTCTTCAACTCTTTAGAATTTATAGATAAGTAACTTCTCTCAAGGGTACGTGGTGCTTCCTCAACTCAAGATGAGAATCAACACTGAGATTAACATTTGGTTAACCGCCTTAGTAAAACGGTGAGTTTTAAAGAAAAAGGTTCCACTTCAAACGCACATCTTTTTTAAAATGTAGAATTTGATTTTAACAGTGAAACTGTTCCTCACGCCATTACTTTAAAATATAGACGGTGTTATCCACGTGTCTTCTCCTAGATAAATTAAGGCTTGATCTTCAATGCTTAGCCAAAATTCTAAAATTTTCATTCTTCTTCTTCAATGTGGATTAGCCATACCAATTAACTTCCTCAGAGTATTGAATTTCTCTTTTGGCAATGGTTTGGTGAAAATCTCAGAACGCTATTCCTCGGAAGGAACATACTCCAGCTTGACATCTCCTCTTAGCACATAATCTCTAATGAAGTGATGTTTGATGTTGACATACTTCATCCCACCATGTTGAACTGGATTTTTGGATAGATCAATTACGCTCTTGTTATCACACATAACTACAAGGCAATTTGACTTTATACCATAATCTTCCAGTTATTGCTTAATCCATCGCAATTATGCTACGCAACTTCCTACGACCATGTACTCAGCTTCAGCTGTACTTAGCACAATAGAAGTTTTCTTCTTACCGTACCATGAGACAAGAAACTCTCCAAGGACATGACATCGTCCTGTTGTACTTTTCCTATCAAGCTTGTCTCTTCCATAATCAACATCTGTGAATCCTCTTAGAGTGAAATCAATGTTGTTGGGATACCACAGACCTGCTTCAATAGAGCCTTGCAAGTACCTGAGAATTCTCTTCATAGTTGCTAAATGAGATTCTCTAGATCAACTTTAATAACAAGCATAATAGCACACATCATATTGTATGTCTAACCTACTAGCTATAAGATAAAGAAGAGAACTAATGATTCCTCTATAGAACTTGCTATCTATATGTTTTCTAGCTTCATCTTTACTTAAGATAGTATAAATGGCCATGGGAGTGGACATTGGCTTCTAATGCTCCAAGTCAAACTCCTTTAAGACTTCGCTGGTATAATTTGCTTGACTGATGAAGATTCCATCTTTAGCCTGCTTGATTTGAATACCAGGGAATAAGTTGACCTCTCCCATCATAAACATTTCAAACTCGCTTTTCATCTACTTGGTGAATTCCTTGCATAACTTCTCATCGGTTGCTCCAAATATTATATCATCAACGTATATTTGGACCAGCAACATATCTTCTTTTCTTTGCCTGATGAATAGAGTTGTATCTGCCTTCCCTCTTTCATAGCCTTTGTTAACTAATAAATTAGTCAGCCTCTCATACAAAGTTCTTGGAGTCTACTTCAATCCGTAGAGAGCTTTCTTAAATTTGAAGACATGCTCAAGATTCTTCGGATCTTCAAAGTTGGGAGGCTGGCGAACATACACTTCTTCTTGAATGAATCCATTCGGGAATGCGCTCTTGACATCAATTTAAAACAATTTGAAGTTCATATGAGATACGAAAGCACATAGGATTCGAATTGCTTCAAGCTGGGCTACAGGACCATAAGTCTCATCATAATCAATGCCTTCTTGCTGATTGTAGCCTTCCACAACATGCCTAGCTTTATTCTTGACAACAGATCATCTATGTTGTTCTTGAAAACCCATTTGGTTCTAATAATTGATTTCCCTTTAGGCTTAGGAACTAGATCACAAACATCATTGCCCTTGAACTGATCCATCTCCTCTTACATTGCGATCATCCAATAATCATCTCCTTCTGCATCTTCAAACTTCTTATGTTCGATCAATGAAATGAAGGTTGGATGACTCATCATCCTGCTGAGCTGACCTCGCGTCATCACTGAATTTGAACATCATCAACAATGTTGTCTAACGAATGGTTGCAATGAACTCTAATCTCTCTCAGTGGGTTAGGCAGCAAAGAGAGTGGTAGGCTGAGTAGATTTTCTTGCTAGGTTACTTCTTCTTCCTCATCATATGGACGTCTATTTGCATTGTTAGTTTTATCAAAATCTACATGCATAATCTCCTCTAATAAGCCAGTTCTTTGACATATATTCTATATGTCATGCTAGTTAAGTATCCTAGAAAGATACCTTCATCAAACTTAGAATCAAACATACCTAGTTACTCCTTAGTGTTAAGAATAAAGCACCTATAGCCAAATGATTTGATATGACCAATCTTAGGCTTGTGCCCTCGCCAAAGTTTATATGGTTTTTTCTTTAGAATTAGGCGAATTAAAACTCGATTCAAGATATAACAAGCTGTGTTAACAGCTTCTCCCCAAAAGTAATTTGGTAGATTGTTATCCCTTAGTATGGATTGAGCCATTTCAACAATGGTTCTATTTTTCCTTTCTACAACCCCATTTTATTGAGGCGTATAGGGAGAAGTGAAGTTGTGGTTAATTCCATGCACTGAATATAATTCTTCGAAATGTAAGTTCTCGAATTCACGTCCATGATCACTTCGAATTCTACTGAGTTTAGTTCCTATTTCATTCATTATCCGATTACTAAGCTTGAAAAAAGATTCATATGTCTGGTCTTTGCTACTCAACAAGACTACCCAAGTGAATCTCATGAAGTCATCCACAACCACCAATGAGAATCTCTTACCACCCATGCTCATAGGCTAAACTAGGATAAAAAGATCTAGGTGGAGGAGCTCCAACTATCGCTTAGTTACTCTGTGATTTATTGACCTAAATGATTTTTTAACTTGCTTACCTAGCTGGAAAGCTGAGCATAATTTATCCTTTTCAAAGTTTATATTGGGTATTCCCACAACTAATTGCTTTTTGGCTAGTTTGGATAGAATGTTCATATTTATATGACCCAACCTTCTGTTCCAAAGCCACAAATTATCCTCCTTAGAAACAAGACACACATTACTAGAGCTAGGGGATAAACCAATCATATACACATTGTTGATCCTAGAAGTAAAGAGAATAGTAGAATCAATTTTACAGTCAATAACTGAGCAACCTGTTGAATCGAATGTAACCTTCCTACCATTGTCACAAAGCTGGGCTACACTGAGCAAGTTAAACTTAAGTTCTTTGATTAAAGACACCTCTTCAATTGAAGAAGAGACACCAACAGTGCCACAACGTACAATCTTTCCTTTTTGGTTGTCTCCAAAACTAACACTTCCATTTCTTTTACGCTCCAATGAGGTGAATTGACTTTCATCTCCCATCATATGCCTTGAGCATCTGCTATCCTCATACCACATTCTAGAGTCATTAGCAGATCTAAGGCTCACCTGCAAAATAGTTACGTTTTCTCAGGTACCCATGCTTTCAAGCTGGTTCTTCCTTTATTAGCAATGCTTAGGTTATTCCAATCATACTCATCATAATAACCATTTTTATGCTTATAGAGAACTGTATCATTTCTAGCTTTCTCACAAAAATCACATGTAATTTTTATTTTGGGTTGGGTTGCTTTCTTCTTTTTAGAGGAATTCTTCCTCTTAGAATTACGAGTTTGGTTATTCAGAGTCTGATTGTTGGCTGGAAGAGGAACTCATTCCTTCTTTAAATTTGTGATTTTAGTAGTCAACTCATCTAATTGCTTAGTGAGCTTGATGACATGACAATCCTGATACTCAGCTTTTTCTTGAAGAAAGCGGATATCAAGAGATAAGGAAGCAATAGTGTCTTCCTGATCTTCACTTCTCCTCACTAGCTCCTTAATGTTTTTCATTGACTTGTTGGTCAATTTCATAACATCAAAGAGAGATAAATGATTTGATATGACCAATCTTAGGCTTGCACCCTCGCCAAAGTTCATAGGGTGTTTTCTCAAGAATTGGGCAAATTAAAACTCGATTCAAGATATAACAAGCTGTTTTAACATCTTCTCCCTAAAAGTACTTTGGTAGATTGTTATCACTCATCATGGATCGAGCCATTTCAACTTGGTTCTATTCTTCTGTTTTACAACCCCATTTTATTGAAGCGTATAGGGAGAAGAGAGTTGTGGTCAATGCTATGCGCTGAACAGAATTCTTCAAAATAGAAATTCTCAAATTCAAGTCCATGATCACGTCAGATTCTACAGATTTTTGTTCATATATTTCGTTCATTATCCAATTACTGAGCTTGACAAAGATTCATATGTTTCGTCTTTGCTACTCAACAAAACTACCCAAGTGAATCTCGTGAAGTCATCCACAAGCACCAACAAGAATCTCTTACCACCCATGCTCAAAGGCTGAAATAGTCTGAAAAGATCTAGTTGGAGGAGCTCCAATGGTCACTTAGTTACTACGTGATAAATTAACTTAAAATATTTCTTAACTTGCTTACCTAATAGGCAAGCTGATTACAGTTTATCCTATTCAAAGCTGATGCTAGGTAAACCGACAACTAATTATTTTTTGGCCAGTTAGGACAAAATATTCATATTTATATGACCCAACCTTCTATACCATAGCCATGAATTATCCTCCTTAGAGATAAGACACATTAGTGGAGCCAAGGGATAAATCAATCATGTAAACATTATTGATTCTAGGAGCAAAGATTATAGTAGAATTAGTCTTACAGTCAATAACTAAGCAACCTGTTGAGTCAAATGTAACTTTCCTACCTTTGTCACAAAGCTGAGCTACACTGAGAAAGTTGAACTTGAGTCCTTTGACCAGAGATACCTCTTCAATTGAAGGAGAGACACAACAGTGCCACAGCCTACAATCTTGCCTTTTTGGTGGTCTCCAAAATTGACACTTCCATTTCTTTTGCAATCCAATGAGATGAATTGGCTTTCATCTCCCATCATATGCCTTGAGCATCCGCTATCCACATAACACATTCTAGAGTCATCAGCGGATCTAAGGCTCACCTGTAAAATAGTTACATTTTCTTAGGTACCCATGCTTTCGAGCCGAGTCCTCCCTTGTTAGCAGTGCTTAGGTTATTCCAATCATACTTGTCATCATAAACATCTTTATGTCTAAGGGGAAGTGTAGCATATCCAGCTTTCCCAAAAAATAGCACATCATTTTTGTCTTGGGCTGGCTCTCTTTCTTCTTTTTAGAGGAATTCTTCCTCTTAGAATTGCAAGTTTGTTTATTCAGAGTTTGATTGTTGGCTGGAGGAGGAACCCGTTCCTTCTTTGAATCTATGATTTCAATAGTCAACTCATCTAATTTCTTAGTGAGCTTGCTAATATGGCAATCTTGATACTCAGCTTTTTCTTGAAGAAAGCGGATATTAAGAGATAAGGAAGCGACAATGTCTTCCTGATCTTCACCTCTTCTAACTAAATCCTTGACATTTTTCATCGACTTTTTAGTCAATTTCAAAACATCAAAGAGAGCTTGGGTGAATTCTTTAATTGACAAAGGAATTTTAGGATGTACCTCAGCTTGAGGAGCCTTTCCTTTATTGCGCTCAGCTTCAGAGTTAGCAGCGGTTTGATCTCTACCACAGGTAGATGCTGAGCCTTCACCCCTTTGATTTTCTATGGCTATAAGATAGAGGTTGGTGGAATTAGTTACTTCCTCATCAGATGATGAGGATTCTTCTTAATCACTCCAGGTGGTAGCAAGTGCCTCATTCTTCTTGGCAAACCTCTTCTTGAATCTATCCTTCTTTGTCTTTAGATAGCTTGATTGGATATGGCCTTTTTCTCCATAGCCAAAGCATTTGATACCTTTGTTGTGCTCCTTCTTGGGTCCTTCCTCAGCCCCACCCCGGTACTAAGTTGACTTGATTTTAGCAGGAAACTTCTTCTTGTAGAACTTCCCATCCTTCTTCATGAAGCGTTTGAAACGGTTTGTTAGAAGGGCCATTTTCTCATCAGAGTCTGGCAAAGTCATTAGATGAATCTACTTTCAGGATAATAGCTTTGCTCTCTCTTTCCTTGCATCGACTCCTTTTCATCAGAATACTTCCTCAGAAACATCTCATGAGTCAACAAGGTGCCTATCAACTCATCATAGCTGTAGGTCTTAAGATTATGAGCCTCCTCAATAGCGCTTTTCTTGGAATCCCACTCTAAGGTAAGAGTGTAGAGAATCTTCTTCATGAGCTCTTCCTTGGTAAACTCCTTCCCTAATCTCTTCAGTTCATTAACGTTGTTAATGGACCTGGTATTTATGCTTTGAATACCCTCTTTGGCACCCATTGAGAACATCTCATTCTCCCTCAGCATGAGATTGATCTTTGAATCTTTAACCTTGTTCGTCCACTCATAGGTAATCTCTAGCTTCCTCCAAATTTCCTGTACTGTCTCGCAACTCGAGACCCTGTTGAATTTAGTAAGATCTAGCACACAGTGTAAGAAATTAATCACTGCAGAATTCTCTTTGAGAAGCCTAAGATTAGTGTCATCATAGTCCTCTGGATCTATTAGAACATTAACCCCATTCCTCATAATAGTAGGAACTCTGAGGCCAAGCTCGATTATGAGCCATGCCTACATGCTTTAAGATTGAATGAAATTCTTCATGTGGTTTTTCCAAAACGTGTAGTGATTACCATCAAATAGATGGGGCCTGGTTACACACATTCCCTCCTTAAGGAGCACTTTCTGTCCTAAGCAAGAACTGTAGTTGTTGTAAGCCATTTATAGATCTTTAACTAAGATGATTAGTTTAAAAGTTGAGTACTTACTCTAATACCACTTGTTGGTCCATAGTTAACTTATAAACAACCGCAGAGGGGAGGTGAATGCGATTCTTGGTTACTTTTTAGATTTATAAAATGTTTAATCAAGTTAAGTTTTTAGATGCGTGTAGAGTGATGCTATGTTGAGCGGGTATAAAATCTCATAAACTGCTCAGGTTCACTGGACAGTTTGTCTTCAATCACTTTCTGAGTACTATAATCAGCTTGAATTGGTTTTTCAAGCAAAACAATAAAGAACAGAAAGAATGATGAATGAGTTTGAAGGTGATAAAAGCTAAAGAGAAAGTTTAGAACTTCAACACCTGGTTTTATCCTGGTTCGGCCCTGAGCCTACCTCCAATCCCTGGATTGCTTCTCTGAGCTTAAATCCACTAGTGTTTTTTCCTTACTTAGGCGAAGCAGCCTTTATAGTAGGTAGACATGTTTTACAGAAAGTACCTTTCTTTCTAACTACCACTAAACTCAGATTGGGTACCCTTCCCAAACTGACACTCAGATTTGAATATAAAGTTTATGAACAGAATTCTACTTATAAAATGTTGAATGCTTACAATGTTAAATCTAAGATTGATTCTCTCTATCACAAACAAATTGATAGTGGTTGTTTGCTGATTGCTTGAATTTAGAATTTCTTGAAGCTAGGAGTATTTGTGCAGAGTTTCAACTCTTAAAGAAATTCAAGGTGATTCACCAAGTTTGAACATCTACTTCAATCTTCTATTTATACTTGAAGCTTTGCAAAGTAACCATTGCAAACTTTTCATCCTTGCAGTTCTTCAACATCTCTTCTCTTCATATCTATCGAATCTTCTCCTTGGAGATAGATTCTGGGACATTTAGAGATAGAAATTTGAAAGTTGAGACTGATAAAATTCCATTGACAAAATCTCGTTTATCTTCAAGCAAATCATTCTGGTAGAGAGGCGTGCAAAATGCAACATGGAATCTTGAGATTGGTTGACATTGCTGGCGCTTGCAGAGGCATACAGAGACACTAAGAAAAGACGCATAATAGAGATTTCATTTTACCTTGGACTTTAGTGAGGAATCTCCGACATTTCGTACTGACACCTTTAGTCTTATGAAGACCACTTGAAATCTTCTTTAGTTTCATCATTTTTTAACCTGAAAAGTATCGAAAGAATATTTCGTCTCTTACAAAAAAACGTTAGCAGCACAAGTGTCATTAAGTTTTCTAAGTCTCGAATAATGTTACTTTTAATCAATAAAAGTTAACTCAGCACAGCTGAGTTGATATCCTTCTAAACTATGTAGTACTAAAGACAGATTTAGCTTTTCTTACTCTAAGTCGTAACTTAATTAATTACTCAACAAACTGAGTTAGTTTTCCTTAAATACACTCAAGTTAGCTTCATTAATTAAGAGTATATTTAGTACTCAATTAATTTCACTATCCTAGATAATTTGCTATTTCCAAAACAGTTAAGTATTGTGAAGTACTATTAACTTGGGTTCTACATTTATCAATCACATACTCTGATAAGAGGTTTAAGAGTGTCACTTCAATAAGAGGCCCTAAGGAATAATTCTAGTTATATTACTATATCAAAAGTGATGGATCCCATCTTGACTACTCAGCTTACCAATGAATAGTTATCGCTATACCCGAAATCACTTGTATCATCCTAGCAATAGGAAATTCTTAGGGATGATCCAAAGTATATCAACTTTTGTACAAGGCAACTAGTATTTACAGTCCAAGGAAACTTATATTGCTACTACAATAAGACGTGTCACCAATACATGGATATAGCTATTTCTAAGTTTGTGTGTCATAATGGTATCATACGTATCTCTCTCAATACATCCATCTGTTAACTGAAGGTACCACGCTCGTGAGATCAGCTGCTTCGATCTGATCTAAGGAGTAAGCATGTGCATGCTAATCTGTGTGCTTGATTAATGTCCAATCTTAATGAAACTATTACTAGGGACATTCGGACTTTCCAAGATTACAAGTGTGAGCAGTTCTCAACCCACATAGTTCCCACTGTTTCCTTTCTCTCATGCTGTGGAAACATCATGGTCATTGTACAAATATATCAATGATCACATATATGTAAATAAATATCATACCAAAAAAACATTCATTCATATAAAACAAAGATGCATATTATTGATAATACTAAATTGAAAAAGGTTTATACATAATAACTAATAAAGAAGTATCACCCTAATTGCCTCTAAGGCATACATCATGTCTAACAACTTTGCTATTTTAACTTTGTACGCAACCATCAAGATGCATGCTCATTCAAGTGATGTAGGTGGTTGATGTCATTCAGCTCCTTTGAGTAATAGACAAATCTATCCGTCGATGCCCCTATTTCCACTAATATGACCGCTTTAACCCCATGCTCGAGTAATAATGGTCTTTTCCCAGTTGAGTTGCATGGGTGGTCTAGTAAGCCAACAATGAATTTTTCAATTCTTCATTCCATGACCCTTTTCTATCCTCTAGTCGATTTTTCAACCCTTCTTCCAAGGTCTATTGGTGACCTCTATCTTGAAATTCTTCTAAGGATGGGTCATTGATGAGAAATGTTGCTTGATTTTCAATACCTTGCAAAAATCACCAATCGTGAAGTAGGTGAACTATGTTCCCTTGTTTGAGATTAACTTGTGTGGGACTCCAAACTAAATGATAATGCGATACCATAAAAAATCAATTACTCTCTCAAGCATGATGATACTCAAAGCCAAGGCTTCCAACCAATTGGTGTAGTGATCTATCTCCACAATGATAAAATTACTTTATTGAATGGTTATGGATTGGGTCCTGCAATGTCGATTTCCCATGTAAAAAATGGCTAGTTAATAATGAGAGGATTTTGAATTTCATGGGGTTAGTGTGACTTTTTAGCATGGATTTGACATTGATATCATGTCTGGATGTAATTTCTTGCATTTGTTTTCATTAAGGGCCAACCCAAGAGTATTGCATAGTGAACCAAGCTTTCAACTGCTTGGTCAGACCTGCATATCCCTTTATGTAGTTCTCCTAACACATATTTCCCTTTTCTCTAGAGAGATTCATTTTTACCATGCATTCATGTAGGATTTGTGATAAAAAAAATTCTCAGTTACAACGTATCTGGAAGCTCTCTTCACAATATTTGTAGCTTTCACTCGATTACTTAGTAATTTGTCATACGATAGGTAATTTACTAATGGCTCCATCCATCATAGCTCTTGTTATTCAAGGAGCAAGATATCCATTGACCCGATTGATGGACCCTAGATCACCTCAAATGGGCATTATAGGTTTTTCAACTCATCTTTAGTTGAAGAGGCTTTAGCTAGCTGGTTTGCTTCTTCTTAACTCATATGTGATATGTGCTCCACTCTCCATACTGTCCCTTTGGACACTACTTCTTTAATGAGCTTTTGGACTTTTGCGAGATATTTTACCATCCTTGGTTCATTAGTGGCCAAGTTTTTGTTGACTTGATTAGAGATGAGCTTTGAATAACTCTTGATGCATACTTAGTTCGGAGCAATTTCTCTCACTAAATCTAGACCTTTAATTATATGGTTGCATTGTCAATGGTTGGGTAGGCCAATTTTGTTGCATAAGAAATTCTAATCTTCTTTGGCCCTTCTATGGCTACTCCTATCTCAACTCCTTCTTGTGAGGAATCTTAGTCTACATACACTTTCCATTCTTCAATTTGGTCTTTGTTGTGGGTCCAAGAAGGTCCAAGAAGAAATATCTTTCACGAAGTCTGCTAGCACTTATACCTTTAATGTCTTTAATATTACATCAAATTCTCCTAGTTAGACGAACCATTCAGCCTATAATCCTAAGGTTTCTAGTCTCTAAGGAACCTTCTTCAAGGGAAAACATATCCTGATAATAACTGTGTGGGCCTGAAAATGTGGCCGTAGTCGAGTGGTGGATGAAATGAGGGCCAAGACAAGCTTCTCAATCTTTGGGTTCCTTGTTTCCATGCTCTTTGAAATCTTACTTGTGTAGTACACCAAATATTGTCCGTACTCATTTTTCTACCAACACAAAGCCTATCGCGTCATCAATAACTGCCAATTATATGTATAATTCTTCACCTAGTTCTGGGCAAATCAGGAATGATGGTGACCATAAGAAAGTTTTAATACTTTCAAAGGTCTCCTAGCATACTTCATCCCATTTCAAGGCTTGGTCCTTCTTGATGGATACATAAAAAAGGCAAACTTCTCTTCGTTGAGAAAGAGATAAAGCGCCCAAGTGCGTTTATCCATCTATTGAGCTTTTGTACTTTGTTTAATGTTTTTTGAGACTACATCCTTATAATTGCCTCGATCTTGTCAAAATTGGCTTCAAATCTTCTTTCTGAAATGATGTATCCTAAGAACTTGCCCCTTTACACTGAAATTGCATTTTTATGGGTTTAGCCCAAGTGGGTATTGTTGCAGCATTCAAAAGGCCTTTTGAATATCCTTAAGATGATTTTCTTATATCTAGCTTTTGATGATCATATCATCTACACACACCTCCATCGTTTCACCAATCAGATCTCTAAGCATGTTACTCACTAATCTTTGACATGTAGCACCAGCATTCTTAAGTCCAAACACCAAAACTATGCAGCAGTAGGTGCTGGTTAATCAAAATTGTAATTAAACATGCAAACGTTGCAAAGCAGAATTTCAAAACTTAAAATTAACCTAAGTATCTCCTAAGTATGCCATGATTGATATAATCTAGGTTAAAAAAACGTTTCATGGATGCTTTTAGGTTTATAAAGCTTATAAAAGAAATTTAGCATCTAAGTTTAGAGCATTACTAGTTGATGCGAGCTTTCTCTCTTCTGGTGACGGTGTTCCCTTAGAGCAATTCGGCAGAACTTCGTTAGCATGAGCTTCCACACTAGGAGAGCCTCTATGATTGATCCACACAGATCTTCACCAACCAAAACCTCATTAAGAAAGAACCCGTTAGTAAATAGCAGCTGCTAGACCACTTGAAAACCAACCCCAAAAATAAACAAAGAAGGCTCACTTTAGAAAGAGCCTTCAAAAGAATTCTTCGTTTGTTTAGAGAAACTCGAGGAGGATCTCGCACAATGAACGAAGAGAGAGATGTCGAACTTAGAGAGAAGTATTTGTGTGTAGAGAATATGAGAGAGGGGAGGCCTAGAAATAGGAAAAATGGGGGAGTGTTAGATTCCCCCTCAAAAACTAGGTGGGATGGGAATATTCCCATCCCACCTTAATGAGTTAGCCACACAGGTTACAATAACCCACGGGCTAACCCGCGTGCCTCTTGCAAGGCAAGCCCTTATGGGCTTGCCTTGCTACCACAAGCTCATGCTTGCAGGCTTGCAGCCTGCTAGTGCTCATGAGCTTACCCCACGCGCTAGCGATCCATGAGCCTTTATACTCGCAGGGCAGCCGCGGAGGCCCCACTTCGAATAACCCATGTTCGTTTAAGGCCCACCCTCAACGGGAAAAATTCCCTTACTCTGCTCTATGTAATTTTTCCCTATTTTCTCTTTATTTTCTTTAATTAAATATTCAGTCCAACAAATTAATATTTCTTCTCACTAGTTTCACAACTTGTATTTTCGGTACATACCCAGTCCATAGGTTCTTTACATGGTCCGATGAATACCCAAATTGTGTGACCTTATAGATCCCAAAAGATTGAGCGGCTAGTGGTTAACCTAAACTTTCCTTCCCATCTGGGAACCTTTAGGCTCAGTGTTCCAGATCGAAATGGAACCCGATAGCTCTAGATGATCAAATGGGCTTTCTAGCAAAGGTGTATGATCCCATTATACTTGGAACGTCACGTGCCTGTGGCTTGATCCTGTTCTGCAGTAGTAACTAATACAATACACTCCTTCTATTAGGTTAAATACCATCCAATTAATTGAGCTCAGATTAAGTGTTAGCTCATGTAATAGCCGTAGCTATCCTAGAATTAGACTTATTCAAGAAGAACACCACTCAAGACCATTATCTATCAAGATATAATAGAAACCCGTTCTATCAATCTTATACTCTGTTCACAGGTTTATGAGTGTGTCATTTTAATAAGGGGCCCTAAGGCACATCTCCCATTATATCACTATATCAGGAGTGATGGATCCCATCTTGACTACTCGGCTTACCAACATGTGATCATCATTATACCCATAATCACCCCTGTCATCCTGAACACCAAGGTATGAATAAGTATGACCCAAAGTATAGCAACTCCTACACAAGGTAACCAGTATCTCCAGTCTGAGGATACATGTACTGCTACTGCAATAAGACATAACATCAACACATGGATATAGTTATTTTCGAGTGTCTGTCTTATAGCGGTCTCCAATGTATTCCCCGAATACATTCATGTGTTAACTCAAGGTATCACCTTCAGCTCATGAGATTGGCTGCTTGGATCTAATCCAAGGAGTGAGCCTACACATGCTAGTCTATCCGTTCCATTGATGTCCAGTCTTAGTGAAATTATAACTAGGGATATTTATACTATTCATAGTAACACATATGTGCAGTTCTCACACCACATAGCTCTCACTATGTCCTCGCACTTTTATGCTATGAAGTAGTCATGGACTTTGTCTCACTAATGCGCATATACATATTTAATACTATACATATATGATACCAGCGAGATACATAAATAAATTAAAATCACTGAAGCAATAAAGATGCCTTAATTATTATTAATAATAATTCAAAACTATTTATACATTATAGCTAATAAAGATATATCACCCTAATTATCTCTAGGGTATACATCATGTCTAGAAATCTCCCACTTGCACTAGAGCCAATTGCCTATGTGCCTCATGACATACTAGTTAACATGATGGTTATGTTTATCTTGAGTCAATGGCTTAGTTTACCCATCCGCTAGATTCTGATCTGTCAGGATGTTATCTAAATTTATATCTTTTCTAGCAACTATGTCCTGAATGAGATGGTATTTTTTAAGTACATGTCAGTTTTTCTGACTAGACCATGGTTGCTTTTCTTGAGCAATGGCCCCATTATTATCGTAATAGCCGCTATTAGTTTTACAATGCTGGACACCACACCGAGATCACTAATAAATCCCTTAAGCTAGATAGCTTGGTTAGCCACTTCTGAAGCAGCTATATACTCTGATTTGGTGGTTGAATCGATAATCGTATCTTATTTGAAACTTTTCCAAACAACTGCTCCTATGTTTAGCATAAACACATAACTAAACTGGGACTTATAATCATCCCTAACAGACTGAATTCATATCGGTGTATCCCTTCAAAGTGAGATCACCTTCTCCATATACTAAAAACATATCCTTAGTCCTACGTAAGTACTTAAGGATACTTTTAACGTCCATCCATTGCTTCTCACCTGGGTAAGATTGAAATTTGCTCGTGACACTCAACACATGTGAGAGGTCAAGCTAAGCGTATACCATAGCATACATGATGGAACCTATCGCTGAGGTATAAGGTATTCCATTGATCCACAGTCCCTCCTCTTGTGTTCTCAGACACAGATTTAGAAAGGCTAATCCTGTGAGACATTGGGTGATAACCCTTTCTTGACTACTCAGGGCTAAATATATCCAAAACCTTATCTATGTACGTACTTTGCGAAAGACCTAGAAGCCTTCTGGACCTATCTCGTCAGTATTCTTCTTGAAAATCCACTTGCATCCTATAGGCCTAATCTCACTTGGAGCACCAATCTAGCTCCAGACTTGATTTTCATACATCGAGTCCATCTTCGACCTCCTAGCTGTAGGCCATTTATCAAATTTTGAGCCTTCCATTACCTCCTTGTAAGTCATGGGCTCATCATTTTCCATAAGGAAGAGATGTTTATCATTAGAGATGAAAAACCTGTATTGCTAGGGAGTGATTAGAGCCTGGCCTGACCTACGCAATGTCTGTGTTATAGTAGGCCGTTCCATGCTTACACTATCTCGTGTAACAGATATAGGTATAATCAGTTGATTATCTGTTTGATCTTCTTGAGTTCATAACTCAAGATTTCTCCCACTATCTTTCATAAGTATATGCTCATTCTCGAGGAATTGAGCATTCTAGAAACAATGACTTTTTTTCCTTGGGATCAAAGAATGTATACCCAATAGTCTCCTTAGAGTAACCTACAAATAGAAACCTGTTATACTTAGCACCCAGCTTATCTGAACTCGTCCTCTTTACATAAGTAGGATATCCCCAAACTCTCAGGTGAGAATGAGTGAGTTTCTTACCATACATTAACTTGCATGGAGTTTGGTCAACTGATTTATTCATAACCCCAAAAGGATATGTTGTGTTTTGCTTGGCTCATCATGGACCGAACCATATCAAGTAGGGTTCAATTCCTCCTTTCTGACACTCCATTGTGTTGGGGTGTATTAGGAGGTTTCCACTGGGATAATATATAATTATCCCTTAGATAATCCTAAAACTCTTGGCTTAAGTATTCACCACCTCGATCAGATCAAAGGTCTTGACACTTTTCCCAAGCTATTCCTCTACTTTGGATCTGAACTCTTTGAATTTCTCAAAACTTTCAAACTTGTGCCTCATAAGGTACCGATAACCATAAAGCGAGTAATCGCTGATAAAGGTTATGAAGTAGAAGAAACCCTCATGTGTCTTAACACTCATTGGACCAAATACATCGGAATGTATTATTCCAAAGTACTAGTGGCATTTGCACACTGTCCCTTTCCTTTGAAATGTTTCTTATCATCTTCCCTTTTAAATAAGGTTCACACGCACCAAAGGATTCCCATTCCATTGGGCCTAAGTCTCCACATTTGTGTAAATTAGTTAAGCGAGTCTCATTTATATAGCCTACATGACAATGCCTTAAGTGTGAGGATTTCTCATTATCTAATCTTTATTTCTCAACAATGTTCATATTCAGAATTTTGGTTTTAGTATCAAGAACATAAATTCCATCCATATATATTTCACAAGCATAAAGAACATTATCACGTTGAATTTGACATTTATTATTAGAATATAAAATTTCAAATCCCTTTGTTGCTAAAAGAGCAATAGAAATAATATTCTTAGTGATAGCAGGAATATAATAGCAATTATTCAAAACTAAAACTAGACCACTGGGCAAATGAAGGCTACATGTCCCCACAGCTGTTGTAGTAACCCATGCTCCATTTCCAACTCTTAGGTCCATTTCCCTCTTTCCAATCCTCCTACTATTCCGCAATCCCTACATATAAGTACAGATATGAGTACCATAGCTAGTATCTAATACCCAAGTAGACTCGTAGGGATTTGTAGAGAAGCTCTATATCATGAAAATACATGCAGTAGATGCCTCACTTGCCTTCTACTTCACTTGTTCAGAAACTTAACCTTGCAATCCTTCTTCCAGTGGCCAACTTTGCCACAACGGAAGTAGACATTTGCAGTTCCTTTCTTACTTTTCTTCTTCTTACTTATTTTCTTCTTGGCACTCAAACCCTTTCGGAAAAGGGACCCACCCGTAGAAGGTTTGGTTTTCTCAACCGAAAGTAGCCTTTGGATCCTTTCAAATCTTAGGCTCTACTGTTTTTAACATGTTGACCAACTCGGGCAATGTTACGTCGATCTTGTTCATATATTAATGAGTCACAAATTATGAATATATATTAGTTAATGAGGCAAGAATCAGATTTGTTTATCCTTAGACAGCTTATAAACAACCGTAGAGAGGGGTGAATGCGTTTCTTGGTTACTTTTTAAATATTTACACCAAGTTAAGTTTTTAGATGCTTGTTGAGTGCTGTTGTGTTGAGCGGGTCTGAAAACTTAAATTGCTCAGCTATTGTTTATCTTCAATCACTTGTTGAGTACTCTCCTCAGCACGGATTGATTTTTCAAGCAAAATGATAAATATAGAAAGAATGATGAATGAGTTTGAACACAATGAAAGCTAATACGAAAGTTAGAACTTCAACACCTGGTTTTATCCTAGTTCCGCCCCTAGTCTACAGTCCTCGGATTCCTTCTCCGATCTTAAATCCACTAGTGTTCGTTCCTTACTTAGGCAGAGCAGCCTTTATAGTGGGTAAACACTTTTTACAGAAAGTACCTTTCTTTCTAACTACTAATCAACTCAGATTGGGTACCCTTCCTACACTGATACTCAGATTTGAATAAAAAGATTGTGAACTGAATTCAACTTATAAATTGTTGAATCCTTACAATGTTAAACCTAAGAGTGATTCTCTCTATTACAAACAGATTGACAATGATTGTTTGCTGATTTGCTTGAATTTGGAATTTCTTGAAGTTGGGAGTATTTGCATAGAGTTTCAACTCTTAAAGAAATTTGTTGGTCCGTAAACCGGCTAATAACAACCGTAAAGGGGGGGTGAATGCAAATACTGGGTAACTTTTATATTCTTTTCATTTTATAGTTAACTTACTACAACTTTTATATACGTGCTGAGTGCGATATAAAAACTTATAAACTGTTCAGTAAGGCTGGCACAGTTTATCTTCAACCTCTTACTAAGTGAAGATTACTCAGTACGAGATGGATAACAATCAATTATAAGAGAGATGAATGAGCAAGATGCTGATGAAGCTAAACATTTAGAGTTAGAATGATTACACCTGAGATTTTATCCTGGTTCAGCCTCCGCCTAATTCAGTCCCCGGATCCCTCTCCGAGCTTTAATCCACTAGTGGTTTATTCCTTCAATAGGTGGAGAATCCTTTACAGCGAGTAGACACAATTACAGAAAGTCCCTCCTTTCTAACTACAGCTCAACCTTAATTTGGGTACCCTTCCCAAAGTGACACTTAAGTGGGATAGAATAAATTGTAGAAAGTCCCTCCTTTCTAACTACCACTTCCTCAATTTGGGTAACCTTCCCAAACTAACACTCAAGATCTCAGAAGAGATTTGTGAAACGAATTCAACTTATAAAATGTTGAATCCTTACAATGTTATATCTCAAAATGGATTCTCTCAATTACAAACAGATATAGAAATGATTGTTTGCTTACTTGATTTGAATTTCTGGGAAGCTAGAATGACAGTGGCTTAGCTCTTAGGAAATTCAATGTGATTTGCAGTTCACTTATTTTTCAACGTCTGCTTCAGTCTTCTATTTATACTTAGAGAATCTGCAGGGTAGCTATTGTAGACTTCTCATCTTTGTGTTCTTTAATATTTCTTCTCTTCATGTCTTTCAAATCTTCCCATTAGAGATAGCTTCTGGGACATTCAGAGATAGAAAAATGAACGTTGAGGCGAGATAAGCTTCCATAGATGAAAGCTCTTTTGTCTTCAAGTGAAACTGATTTGGAGAGAGAGAGATGCGTGTTTTGTAATGTACAATCTTGATTGGTTGAAGTTGCTGACATGTTCTGGCACACGTAGAGACACTAAGGAATGGTGGTTGATAGAGGCGCACTCTACTTAGACTTTTGTGAAAAAGTATCAGACAAACTTTAGTGGAGTGGAGCCATTTGACTTGTTGTGAATATTCTATTGTTTCCTGCATTGATTAAGAAAGTAACAAAACAGAGTATTCTGTTTCTTAATAGAAACCGTTAGAAGTACAGCTATCAATTAATTCTCAAAGTGTCATAATAAAGAATTGCTTTTAATTAATAAAAGTAGCACTCAGTTCGCGCTGAGTGACTATTGCCTAAACTGCATAGTACTCAGCAAGGATTCTACTTAGTAAAGCAGAACTCAGCTTTTCCTACCTAAGTCGTAACTTAAATAATTACTTACAATAAACTAAGTTGATTTTTCCACAATACTCAAGTCTACTTCATTAATTAAGAGTATACTTAGTAACTAATTAAATTCGCTATCTTATTCGGTTTGCTATTTCCAAAACGTTTTTATGTACTTGTTAGGTACTAATTAACTTCAGTTCTACAATCTCCCCCAATTTGGACAGATAGCAAACTAGGTAGATGAAGAATTTAATTAAGTGGGATAGTTTAGCAAAAACAGATATACCTGGATAGTGATGTAAGATTCCCTTTACTGACTGACTTCCCTTAGTCAGCTTGAACTCCCCCATACTGAGTGAGTCTTCCTTAAGCAGCTCAGCACCCCATACTTAGAGGATTTTCCTTTTGGGACTTTTATCTTACCTCAGCTTTTCTTTAGGGTTTGGTCTCTTGTATGAATTCCTGCATTATACATATCATCACAGCAGAAATATTTATACAACATGTTATAAGTTAAGAAGAACTTAACTTTGAGGTGAAAACTTGTATTTTAAAAATGAATAACTTAGTTAGTACATAATATATGTTTTGAGCTAAGATTACATGAATTCCTATTATAAGTTTTAACTACTCAGAACTAGCCTAACGCCTATAAGCTGATGAAGAAGAGTATCCATGCTGTCTTTGCTTATCCTGAGCTCTTGAACTTTACTGAGGATCCCTATGCTATGGTAGAGATCCCTTTAGCTGACTTACCATTCGAGTAGCGTCTTCAGCTACTTTCTCCCCCATTTCTATCTAACCTTGAACAATTTGATCTAGGTACAGATTAAAGGCATCGAGAGCAGCTTGGAAGCTTTCCTGCTGGCCTATGATTGTAGGGGAAATCTCTTGCTCCAGTTACTCCTTGCTCATTACCCTTAGTTGAGAGGAAGTCTTGGTCATTCAGTTCACTCAGTAGTAGATGATGACACCTTGAGAGATGAGCAATCTGATCAAAACCTTGGCTCGTGAACTATTGAAAACACTAGAGTAAGCCGTCGAAGTCCGTTGCTGTTAGTGCGATCTTCAGTCTTGAGTTAATGTCGCAGATCTGAGGGTAGATGGCAGCTACACTGTTGGAAGTGAATTCAATATCCTTACCATCCATTTCTCTCAGTTTCATTAGGGCCTCAAGCTTCTATGCTGTGGCGTAAATGTTGGATTTCAACTCATCAAGCTTGGCATGAATTGATAATCCAGTCTTTGGGCTGAGAGACTTTCTCGGAGACATACTAGGTGTAGGAAAGGTAGGGAATATTTATCCCATAGCTGACACAAGGAACTTCTGTGAAGAAGCAACCTTATCTGTAATGTGGTCTGTGATCTCTCATTGAATTGTTTCCATCTTGGTGCTGAGAGAATCCACATTATAGCTAGGTGCCTTATCCAGCTTTACAGAGATAGTCTCCAACAACTTCAAGGCTTCATCTTGTTTTTGGTCATGAAGGAGCATGAACTTGGCCTCTTGCTCCACAAGCTTAGCTACGTTGTGGCTAATGTCCTTTGTAGTTACCACCTCTATGGTCAGCTCGGCAATCTTTTGATCAGTGAGCCTCTTTATTTTGGCCTATTCCTTACCGAATTCATGAATCTATGTCACCTGAGTAGCCATGTTGGTACTCAAGAGACACAGCTGTTCAGTGGAAGCACCCACACTACCCTTTATCTTCTTGCGATAGCGTTTGCTAACATAGTAGACATGGGGATAGATGCAGTAGCTGCCCCAAGCTGGGTTGCAAACTCAGTTAATCCGTTTAGGATCAACGCTATCTTATCAACCAAACTCTTGGCACTCTCTTTTACCAAGTGATTTCGAATAGCCAAGAAGCTACTACTAATTGAACTAATTAAGTTGAGAAATCAAACTGTATCAATTGTTTTATTCATTATTCTGCAAAGATTTGAAAATTTAACTCGAACTCCTCAAAGTAGAGAGATTCATTGGGCACACTTGTGTGCTGTTCAAGCTCAAGCAATTTTACCTTGGGTTTGGCGGATAAGTCTGTCAATTCTTGAGTTAATAGCGCTTGGCTTACTACTCCATCTAACTCAGCATCAGTCCTGAGTACTAGAAATTGCTTTCTAGCTAACTCACGGATCTATGCCAGGAAGGATGTATTAGCCATTTCTGGCTATCTGCTAGATTCAGGTGCTTCCTTGGCTATAAAATTTGCCTCATCAGATTGATCACTTGCTTTTCCCTGCTAAGCACAGTTCTTAGCATTGGATACTTCCTTAACCAGATGGGTTAAGGGGTAGAGGATGGGTTTGAAGAAGAAGGTGATGTTTGGTCAGAGGAAGGAACTGCCTTAGGAGGAATAGAAGGAACTGTGGTTTGAGTTTGATGTTGTACTAGAGAAGGGTTAGGTACTGGTGAAGGAGTTGGAGAGGAATGGTCTTGGTTAGTGGTTGGTGAAGAAATGTGAATGGGTGAAGATTGGTTATGGACAGGAGAAGATGAAATGTTAATGGGAGAATTTATAGTATTAGTAGGAGGAGGTGAATCTACAGTTGGTAATTTAGTATCTACAGGAGTGGAAACTGAGGGGATTGAAGAATGTACAGGAAGAGGAGATTGAGGCTCTACAGAAGAAATAGGGGTAGGATTTAGAGGAACCTGTAGGTTAGCTGTTTGACCCAAGGATGGATCAGCTTGAGGTTCTTCAAACTGAGTAGAAGGTTTCTTAGTTTAAGTGACAAAGGGTAAGGAGATGTTGGGATCCTAAGTATCAAATTCCTCAAGGATTACGGATGGGGTTTCTCCAACATCATCTTCGCTGCTCACCACTTGAACATTGCACTTTAGAGGTTTGTAGGTGGTAGAGTGCTTGCACTGAGTATTTTTAACTTTGGCAATTACCTCATCAAGCTCACCAGTAGCTTCTTCCTTAGTCTTCTTGGCCTCGCGCTGCTCCTCAGCTTCTTCTGAGGTATCCAGTTTATGCTTTCTTTGGCACAGGGTTTCCTCAACCTCAGACTCAGTTTCTTCTTCCTTGTCCTCTACCATCTGCTCAGCAAGAAATTTTGCCTCCGCTTCTCTTTGTGCACGGGTTTTGGCCTTCATTTGTCTCCTCTGGCAATGGGGATGAGCAGGAGCTTCATTAAACTTGGCTGGGCTCTTCCCTTTTTCCTTAGGGGAAGCAGCTTGTTGTGCTGTGGAGGAGGTGGCAGCAACCTTCTCAAGGATGCTTGAAATAGGGATGTTGTCAGAGCTTGAATCATCCCCAAACTCAGCCACAAAGGGGTCTTCCTCCTCCTTGCTGATATCCACAGGTACTACTGTTGGTACTAACTTCAGCTTGCGTTGTTGTTTAGCTTTGTTATACCTAGCATGTTCCTTTTGATGGGTCAGCTTACTAAAGTGAGACATCTCCAGTGTCTTATTTACTGGCAGAATAGATCTACTAGACTCCCCCAAAAACTCGCCCAAATCGACTTTCAGTGCCCTCATTATCTCAGATATGAGGTAGCCATAGTAATAAACTGTAATCACTTTGGTTAGGTGATAGAGTATCAACACTGGCCAGTTAAGTATCTTACGCTCTACCATATGGTAGACCACACACCTTTCGAAATTGGTGCAGCTAGTCAACGAGCTAGTCTTTGGTAGCAATAGCTTCACAACTAACTCATGGCACATCCTGGCTTCCCAAGACATCCCGCTGGCTGCAATTTCCCCCAATACATAGTTGGCGATGAGTTCCCAATCTTCAGGTATAACCATTGTATCTTCATCTCTAGACCTTCTAAGTTGAGTGCCTGAATTAGGCATGTTGAGAATGCTCAAAATGAGCCTGCTATAAATTAGTGTGGTCTTGCCTACACACTCCATCAAAAAGACATTATTGAAGCCCTCAATAGTGTATAGATGAGTATAGAAGGCTCTCATGAATCCTGTTACTGCTGGACCCTCCATCTTCAGAAATACACTGATTCGTTGTTGCTTGATGACTCTGTGCATCATCTTGTTCAGTAGTATTCCTTCATAATCAACCTCATAGACTAGGCCAAAGTCTAGGTTATCTTCCCAAGCAATTTTGGCGATTTTCATTCCTTTCTTCAAGGTGATTTTCTCTGTTTTTCCTTGATTGTCCACCATAATCTTCATCATAGTGGTTTCCTTGAGTCTGTAGGTACTTTCGATTTTCGCCATTTAAGAGTTTGAAGGGAGAAAATAAGAGAATTTGCAAAAGAGAGAATTTAGGGTTCGAATGCTTTTAGGTTTTCTGATTCAGAAAGCAAGTAACCCTTCAGCCTTTTTAAGTTTAACTTTTATAGGCAGAGACCCATTTCAAAAGGTACGTATCATAATTTCAGCTTAAGATGGATAATTAACGCTGAGATTAACAGCCAATGAACCGTCTCAGTAAAATGGTGAGTTTAAACAAAAACTGTTCAAATTCATGTCATTTGAAAAAGTAGAGATTTGAGTTAAAGATCGTGAAACTGAAAACTCACGCTGCTATTTTAGGAATACTGACGGCGTTTATCCACGTGTCTTCTCAGAGCTTGATCTTCAACACTTAGCCAAAATTTTGAGAATTTCATATCCCTTCTTATCATGGATTTGCCATACCAATTAACTACCTCAGTGTAATGAACTGCTCCTTTGGTAATGGCTTGGTGAAAATGTCAACACGCTATTCTTCAGAAGGAACATGCTCCAGCTTGACATCTCCTTTTAGCACATGATCTCTAATGAAGTCATGTCTGATATTGGCATGCTTCATTCTTCCATGCTGGACTGGATTTTTGGATAAATCAATTGCACTCTTCTTATCGCACATGACTTTGATACAATTAGACTTGATTCCATAATTTTCTAATTGCTACTTTATCTAAAGGAGTTGGGCTATGCAACTTCCAGCTACCATGTACTCAGCTTCAGCTGTACTCAACGCAATTGAGGTTTACTTCTTACTATACCAAGAAACAAGGCATTCTTGAAGGAAGTGGCATCCTCCTATTGTGCTCTTTCTATCTAGCTTATCTCTTCCATAGTCTGTGTCTGTGAATTCCTTAGGAGTGAAATCTAAACTATTGGGATACCATAGACCTACTTCTGTTGACTCTTGCAAGTATCTGAGAATTCTCTTCACAGTTGCTAGATGTGATTCTCTAGGATCAGCTTGGTAGCGAGCACAGTAGCACACAACATACTGAATGTATAGCCTGCTGGTAGTGAGATAAAGAAGAGAGCCAATGATTCCTCTGTAGAATTTGCTGTCTACAAGTTTTCCAGCTTTGTCTTTACTTAGTATAGTATCAGTGGCCATGGGAGTTAACATTGGTTTTGAATGCACCATGTCAAATTTCTTCAAGATTTCTCTTACATATTTAGCCTGACTGATGAAAATTCTATCTTCAGTCTGCTTGATTTGAAGACCAAGAAAGAAATTAAGCTCTCCCATGATAGACATTTCAAACTCGCTCTTCATTTGATTGCTGAATTCCTTGTATAGTGTTTCACCAGTTGCTCCAAATATGATATCATCAACATATATTTGGACTAGCAACACATCTTCCTTTCTTTGCCTGATAAACATAGTCGTATCTGCTTTTCCTCTTTGATAGCCTTTGCTGATTAATAAATTGGTCAACCTCTCATACCATGCTCTTAGTACCTGCTTCAATCCATAGAGAGCTTTCTTTAGTTTGAAGACATGCTCAGGATTTTTGGCATCTTCAAATCCTGGAGGCTGGCGAACTTAAACTTCTTCTTGGATGAATCCATTTAAGAAAGTGCTTTTAACATCCATTTGAAATAGTTTGAAGTTCATATGGGATGCAAAAGCATAGAGGATTTAAAAGGCTTCAAGTCTAGCTACTGGGGCATAGGTTTCATCAAAATCAATGCCTTCTTGCTGATTGTAGCCTTGAGCGACAAGCCTGGCTTTACTTTTAACAATATTGCCATCTTCATCAAGCTTGTTCTTAAAGACCCATTTGGCACCAATTATTGATCTTCCTTTAGGCTTAGGAACTAGATCCCGAACATCATTACGTTTGAACTGATCTAGCTCTTCTTACATTGCGATCATCCAGTAGTCATCTCCTTCTACATCTTCAAACTTCTTGGGTTCGATCAATGATATGAAGGCAAGATGACTCATCATCCTGCTGAGATGTCCTCTTGTCATTACTGGATTGTGAACATCATCAACTGTGCTGTTAAGCGGATGGTTGCGATGAACTCTAATTTCACTAGGTAGACTTGGATCAGCTACTGGAGGATTGATAATTGGATGCTAAGGAGGTAGTTCATCTACTCCATTGTTGAAGTTGATTGAGAGATCTTCATCGTCGTCTTTGATTTCCTCAGCATGGAAATCTCGAGTTGAGTTGGGTAACTCAGCTTGCTGTGTACTGAGCGAATTTGAAAACTAAGTGGCCCCTTCATCTTCTTCATTTAGACATCTCTCTGCAATGTTAGTTTCATCGAAATTACATGCATAGACTCCTCCAAGAGCCCGGTTCACTTGACATATATTCTATATACCCTACTGTTAGTTGGGTATCCAAGAAAGATACCTTCATCAGACTTAGGATCAAACTTTCCTAATTGCTCTTTGGTATTGAGAATGAAACATCTACAGCCAAAGGATCTGAGGTAAACAATCTTACGCTTGCGCTCTCGCCAAAGCTCATAGGGAGTTTTCTCAAGAGTTGGGTGAATTAAAACCCGATTCAAGATATAACATGATGTGTTAACAACTTCTCCCCAAAAGCATTTTGATAGATTGTTATCACTCAGCATGGTTCAAGCCATTTCAACTATGGTCCTATTCTTTCTTTCCACAACCCCATTTTATTGAGGAGTATAAGGAGAAGGGAAGTTGTGCTCAATGCCATGCGCTGAATAGAATTCTTCAAAATGGAAATTTTGGAATTCATGTACATGATCACTTCAGATTCTACTGATTTTAGTTCCTAGTTCATTCATTATCTGATTATTGAGCTTGACAAAAGATTCATAGGTCTCATCTTTGCTACATAGCAAGACTACCCATGTGAATCTCGTAAAGTCATCTATAACAACTAGAGTGAATCTCTTACCACCCAAACTCATAGGTTGAATTGGGTCGAAAAGGTGTAGGTGTAGCAACTCCAATGGTCGCTTAGTTATTACGTGATTAATAGATCTAAATGATTTCTTAACTTGCTTACAAAGCTAGCAAGTTGAGCAGAGTTTATACTTTTCAAAGCTGATGCTGGGTAACCCCACAACTAATTGCTTTTTTACCAGTTTGGATAAAATGTTCATATAGATATGACCCAACCTTTTGTGCCATAGCCAAGCATTTTCCTCCTTAGATATGAGACATACATTAGAGGAGCCAGGGGGAAAATTAACCATATAAACATTATTGGTTCTAGGAGCAAAGAGTATAGTTTAGTTAGTCTTACCATCAATCACTGAGCATCCTGCAGAATCGAAAATAACCTTCCTGCCTTTGTCACAGAGCTAGGCTATGCTGAGCATATTGAACTTCAGTCCTTTGACTAGAGACACCTCTTCGATTGAGGGAGATACGCCAACAATGCCACACCCTACAATCTTGCCTTTCTAGTTGTCTCCAAAATTGACATTTCCATTTCTCTTGTGTTCCAATGGGATGAAGTGGCTTTCATTTCCTAGTAAGAAGAGCCATGTCTTCATCAGAGTTGCAGCTCGTGGACTCATCAGATGATTCAGCATTGAGGATAATGGCTTTACTATCCTTACCCCGATTTCTCTTGGAGTCATCTGAGTATTTTCTCAGCAACATCTCATGAGTCAGCAAGGTACCTGTCAGCTCATCATAGCTATAGGTCTAAGGTCATGAGCTTCCTTGATTGCACTCTTCTTGGAATCCCACTCTACTATGAGAGTGTGGAGAATTTTCTTTACGAGCTCTTCCTTGCTGAACTCCTTTCCAAGTCATTTAGTTCATTAACAATGTTAATGAATCGGGTATTCATACTCTGTATACCTTCATTGGCAGCCATCGAGAACATCTCATACTCTCTCAGCATGAGGTTTATCTTTGACTCCTTGAACTTGTCTGCCCCCTCATAGGTAATCTCTAGTTTCTTCCAGATTTCCTTTACTATTTTGCGTCCTGAGACCCTATTAAATTCTGTAAGATCAAGCGTACAATGTAAGTAGTTAATGGCTGTGGCATTCTCTTTGAGAAGCCTCAGATCAGCATCATTGTAGTCCTCTGGATCTACAGGTCTACGTACACCGTTCCTGACCTTAGTAGGAACTCAAGGACCAAGCTCAATTGTGAGCTAGGCCTACATACTTTGTGACTGGATGAAATTTTTCACACGATTTTTCCAAAACATATAATGATTACCATCGAATAGAAGAGGTCTGGTAACAGACATGCCTTCACTCAGAAGAACTAACTGACCAGAACTCGAGCTGAAGTTATCATATGCCATTTAAGGATCTGACTCAAGAAGATTAGTCTTAAAGTTGAGCAACTGCTCTGATACCAGTTGTTGGTCTGTAAACCGGCTAATAACAACCGCAGAGGGGGGTGAATGCATAGTCTGGGTAACTTTTAGATTCTTTTCATTTTATAGTTAACACAGTACAGTTTTTATATGTGTGTTGAGTATGTGTGATGAGTGCGATATAAATACTTATAAACTACTCAGCAAGGCTGGCACAGTTTATCTTCAATCTCTTACTGAGTGAAGATTACTGAGTACGAGATGGTTAACAAGCAATTATAAGAGAGATGAATGAGCAAAATGCTGATAGAGTTAGAATGATTACACCTGAGATTTTAGCCTAGTTCAGCCTTCACCTAATCCAATCCCCGGATCCCTCTCCGAGCTTTAATCCACTAGTGGTTCGTTCCTTCAATAGGCGGAGAAGCCTTTACTGTGGGTAAACATAATTGTAGAAAGTCCCTCCTTTCTAACTACCGCTCAACCTCAGTTTGGGTAACCTCCCAAACTGACACTTAAGTTGGATAGAATAAATTACAGAAAGTCCCTCCTTTCTAACTACCACTTCCTCAATTTGGGCAACCTTCCCAAACCGACACTCAAGATCTCATAAGAGATTTATGAACAGAATTCAACTTATAAAATGTTGAATCCTTACAATGTTATATCTCAAAATGGATTCTTTCTATTACAAATAGATATAGAAATGATTGTATGCTTTCTTGATTTGAATTTCTAGGAAGCTAGAATGACAGTGGCTTAGCTCTTAGGAAATTCAATGTGATTCGCAGTTCACTTATTTTTCAACGTCTGCTTCAGTCTTCTATTTATACTTAAAGGATCTGCAGGGTAGCCATGTAGACTTCTCATCTCTGTAGTTCTTTAATATTTCTTCTCTTCACGTCTTTCAAATCTTCCCGTTGGGGATAACTTATGGGACATTTAGAGATAGAAAAATGAACGTTGAGGCGAGATAAGCTTCCATGGACAAAAGCTCTTTTATCCTCAAGTGAAACCGATTTGGAAAGAGAGAAATGCGTGTTGTGTAACGTACAATCTTGATTGGTTGAAGTTGTTGAAATGTTCTGGCACGTGCAGAGACACTAAGGAATGGTGGTTGACAGAGGTGCACTCTACTTGGACTTTTGTGAAAAAGTATTAGATGAACTTTAGTGGAGTGGAGCCATTTTGACTTTTTGTGAATTCTATTGTTTCTGCATTGATTAAGAAAGCGACAAAAGAGAGTATTCCGTTTCTTAACAGAAACCGTTAGTAGTACAGCTGTCAATTAATTCTCAAAGTGTCATAATAAAGAATTGCTTTTAATTAATAAAAGCAGCACTCAGTTCGTGCTGAGTGACCATTGCCTAAGCTGCATAGTACTCAGCATGGATTCTACTTAGTAAAGGCCATAACTTAATTAATTACTTACACTAAAATAAGTTGATTTTTCCACAATACTCAAGTCTACTTCATTAATTAAGAGTATACATAGTACCTAATTAAATTCGTTATCCTATTCGGTTTTTTATTTCCAAAACATTTTTAAGTACTTGTTAGGTACTAATTAACTTGTGTTCTACAAAATTCGAGGTGATTGACCAAGTTTGAACATCTACTTCAATCTTCAATTTATACTTGAAGCTTTGTGAAGTAACCGTTGTAAACTTTTCATCCTTGCATTTCTTCAATTTCTCTTCTCTTCATATCCTTTTAATTTTCCCATTGGAGATAGATTCCAAGATGTTTAGAGATAGAAATTTTGAACATTGAGGCATGATAAAATTCTATTAACAAAATCCTTCTTATCTTCAAGTAAAATAATATGATATAGAGGCACGCGAAATGCAGCGTAGAATCTTGAGATTTATTGACATTGCTGATGCTTGCAGAGTCATGCGGAGACACTGAGAAACAGCGCATGACAGAGAATTTCTTTTGTCTTGGACTTTAGTGAGGAATCTCCAACATTCCATACTAATACCTTTTATCTTGTGAGAAACACTAGAAATCTTCTTTAATTTCTGCGCTTTTTAACCTGAAAAACATCTAAAGAATATTTTGTTACTCATTGAAAACATTAGTAGTACAATTGTCATTTATTTATCTAAGTGTTAAACAATGTAACTTTTAATTAATAAAATCTAACTCAGCACTGCTGAGTTGATATATTTCTAAACTATGTAGTACTCAACATAGACTTGTCTTTTCCTATTCTGAGCCTTAATTTAATTAATTACTCAGCATACTGAGTTGTTTTTCCTTAAACAAACACAAGTCAGCTTCATTAATTAAGAGTATACTTAGTACTCAATTAATTTCACTATCCCAAACAGTTTTCTTAATTCCAAAATTTTTAAGTACTGTGAAATACTATTAACTTAGGTTCTACAATCTCCCCCATTTTGGATAGATAGCAAACTAGGTAGTAGAAGAAGTTAATTGAATAAGATAGTTTAAAGATATCAGGAATACCTAGAAAGTGGTGTAAGACTCCCTTATGTTGAGTGACTTCCCTTAGTCAGCTTGAACTCCCCCATACTGAGTGAGTCTTCTTCAAGTAGCTCAGCTCCCCCATACTTAGAGGATTTTTCTTCATTTTGGGACTTTATCTTACTTCATCTTTTCTTTGAGGTTGGTCTCTTTATATGAGTTCCTGCATCATATTATCAACTCACAGTAGAAACATACATACAGCTTAATAATTTAAAGTTAAGAAGATCTTAACTTGGGATAAAACTTGTAATTCCATTAATCAAAATACTTAGTCTATACATAATTTATATTCTGAACTAAGGTTACAATTCTATATCCTATTACAAGTCTATCTACTACTACTAGGTACATGGCTTATTTTCTATGCTTGGAAGAAGAGGGTTCGGTCTTATCATGATTTGGCTTTGGAGGTTACTAGTGAGGTTATTGATGATGCAAAGTATAAGGAGGATACTGAGGTCGCTTAGGAAGAGATCATTTATTGAGGTTTTTTGTTCTGAGATCATCTCCAGCTACCTTCTCCTCTTTGATATCTAACCCTTCATAATTTATTCCAAACAAAGATTAAAGGCATCAAGGGTAGCTTGGAAGTCCTCTTACTAGTCAATTATTTGTAGGGATATCTCATGCTCCAACTGCTGCTTGCCTTTTGAAATTAAAAACTCCTAATTATTAAGCTTGCTGAGAAGGAGATGGTGACATATAGAGAGTTGTGTTATTTGATCGAATCCTTGACACACGAACTATTGAAAGCATTGGAGTAGAGCTCTGAAATCTGCTATAGAGAGTGCAATCTTCAGTTGCACTTCCATGTTAAGAATCTTGGGTCCAATGGATGATATATACCAAGCTGTGTAATCAATGTCCTTAGTGTCCAATTCACTGGTCCTGACCAGAGTCCAAACATTCTTCTGCTGATCTTCCACATTAAACTTGATAACATTCAGGTTGGCATGAATAGTCATACCAGTCTCAGGGCAAAGCGATTCTATAGGAGGAAAGCTTGGAGTTGACATCTTAGGAAAGATCTTGGCAGTAATTAAGAACTTCTGAGAGGAAGAGATCTTTGCATCTGTGTTTTTGTTGACTTATATGCTAATATTATCAATCTTGGAGTAGAGAGAATCGAGATTTAGCACAGGCTTCTTATCTACCTTTGATGATATGTCCGTCAGCAGCTTCATCATTTGATTTTGTTTATTATCATGATTCATCAAAAACTTTGACATGGTATCCAAAACCTTCACCATGTTGTGGCCTACGTCCTTGGTATTTTCAACTTCGTTTATCACATTTTCCAATTTTTGATCGGTGGTCCCCTTGATTTTGGCTTGTTCCTCACAAAGTTTGTGGAGTTGTGTCACTTAAGTTTCCATGATAGAACTCAAGGAGCTCAGCTGCTCAGCAACAGCATCCACACTACCCTTTATCTTTCCAACAATAGCGTTAGCTAGTGTAGTAGATATGGGAATAGAAGAGATTGCTACCACAAGCTAGGATGAAGACTTTGATCGGTTAGGATCACAACCATCTTGTCTACCAAACTCTGGGCGCTTTCTTTCACTAAATAATTCTGAATCACAAACAAACTGCCTTGAATCTTCTCAAACTCCTCAAAGTAGAGAGACTCAATTTGCAAGCTTACGTGATCTTCAAACTCAGGCAACTTAGCCTTGGGTTTGGAAGACAAGCCTGTCAACTCTTCAGACACTAGCAAGTTGCTAACTGCTCCATCCAACTTAGCAATAGTTTTGAGTACTGGGAATTTCTTCCTTGCTAGCTCTCTAATTTGAGCTAAGATGGATGCATCAGCCATGTCCTCTTGAACTAGCTCTCTATTGGGTTCAGGTACTTCACAAGCTATAAAATTTGCCTTAGTATTTTGACCACTTGTGTTTCCTTGCTGAGTGGAGTTCTCAGCATTAGGAACTTCCCTAACCAAAGGGGTTAGAGGGGTAGAGGATCGATTTGAAAAAGCGGTAGGTTTAGAAGTTTGTACATTTGAATGAGTAGGGGGAATGGTTTTAATCTTTTTGGGAGAAATGAAATGTATGATAGCTATATAAGTATGTGTTTGTGTTTAGGATTGGGTTGTGTTTGGGGAAGAGAAGAAGGAGAAGTTTGAAGATTGGGGATAGAAAGAATCATGACTTTTAGTAAGAGAAGAAGCAATATTTACTGGGGAATTTTGGTTATTAACAGGAGAAGAAGGTATGATGATAGGGAATTTACAGTATTTGAAGGAGGAGGAGAATTTACAGAGGAAGGTATTTCAGTTTCTACAAGACTAGGAACTGGGGTATTTATTGAAGGATTTGGTTGAGGATTTACAAAAGAAATAGGGATAGGATTTAGAGGTACCTCTTGGTTAGCTGTGTGATCCATGGATGGGTCGACTTGAGGTATCTGAAACTGAGTAGAGGTTTCCTCAGTTTGAGTAAAATTGGGTATGGGGATGTTGGGCTCAGGAAGATCAGACTCTTCTTGAATAAGGTTCAAGGTTGCTCCAACATCATCATCACTACTCACCACCTGCACATTCTTCTACAGGGGCTTGGTTGGTGGCAGATCATTTTCGCTGAGTGCCCTTAGCTTTGGCAATTACTTTGTTAAGTTCAGCGGTAGCTCCAGGACTCATAGTATCCTTATCCTTTGATTTATTGGACTCCTCTGATTCTTCAGATATTACAAATTTGTGCTTTCTTTGGCGCAAGGTTTCCTCAGCCTCAATCTCATCCTCTCTCTCCTCAGCCTGCTGCTTAGCTTGGAGCTTAGCCTTAGCCTCTCTCTAAGTGCACGTCTCGGCTTTCATTTGCCTCCTTTGACGTTGGGGTTCAGCAGGGACTTCATTAGATTTTGGCTTGGCTAGGATCTTCTTACGTGCCTTAAAAGAGGCTGCCTTTGGTTTGGGAGAAGAAGCGGTGTGGTGACTTACTGTAAAATGCTGGAGATTGGTAGATGGTTGCTAGAGTCCTCGCTTCCATCAAAGTCTACCATAAAGCTATCTTCTTCTTCCTTTGGGATATCCATAGGTACTATTGTCGGTATGCACTTAAGCTTGGGCTTTTGTTGTGCCTTACTGTACCTAGTATGCACCTGATCGTGGCATAGCTTGGTGAAGTAAATGAGATCAAGCTTCTTCTTCACCGGTAACATTGTGTCACCGGAATACCCCAGAAACTGAGCAATATCCACCTTCACTGCCCTCATCTATTCGGTGATGAGGTAACCATAGTGGTAGACAGTAGTCAGCTTTGTCAAGTGGTGAAGGATCACCACAGGCCAATTGAGCCTCTTACCCTCTACCATATGGTAGACCACACACCTCTCAAAGTAGGTGCAGCTGGACATTAATCTAGTTTTTGGTAGAAGTAGCTTGACCACTAGCTCATGTTATGCTCTCGTGGTCCAGCTCATCCCGCTTACTGCTATCTCCCCATAAACGTAGTTGGAGGGGAGCTCCCAATCTTCAAGGATGGCCACCAGGTCCTCATCATAGTCCTGCGGAGCTAAGTGCCTTTGTGAGGTAAGTTCAGAATGCTCCCAATTAGCCTAGAGCAAATTAGGGTTGATTTATCTCTGAAATCCAACAACAAGACATCTTTGAGGCCTTGAATAGTGTAAAGAAGAGAGTAAAATGCCCTAATCAGCCTAACGAACGCAGGTCCTTCCATCTGTATAAACGAACTCAAGCTTTGTTAGTTTATGACCTTATGCATGATCCGATTTCTGAGAAGACTCTCATAATCAACTTCATAGACAAGGCCAAACTTCAAATTGTTAGCCTAATCCACCTTTATGAAAAGGGTTCACGCTTCTAGAGTTAGCTACTCCATTTTGCCCTTGATATTGACAATGATTTTCTTCACAGTTGTGGTGTTGAGCCTGAAAGTGGTTCTGGTACTCGCCATTTAAGAAAGGTAAAGGAATTTTTGAGAGAAAGGAATTAGGGTTCTTGAGCTCTAAATGATTCAAATTCGCAAAAGCAAGTACCCTCTCTCTTCATCTTCTTCAGCTTTGATAGACCTCTTGAGATGGCAATGATACGTGGCGCTTTCTGAACTCAAGATGAGAATTAACGTTGAGATTAACACTTGGTTAACCGCCTTAGTAAAACGGTGAGTTTCACTGTCGACGGTTCCGCTTTAAAAGCACATCTTTTTTAAAACAGACTTTGATTTTAACCACGAAATAGAAACTCACGCTATTACTTTAAATTTTAGACGGTGTTAAAACACGTGTCATATCCTTGCTGAAATAAGGCTTGATCTTCAACACTTAGCCAAATTTCTGATTTCTTCTTTCTTTTTCTTCATTACAGCGGATTCGCCATACCAATGAACTGCTTTAGGATATTGAATTGTTCCTTTGGAAATGGTATAGTGAATATGTCAACACGCTGTTCCTCTGAAGGAACATACTCCAGCTTGACATCTCTCCTTAGCACATGATCTCTAATGAAGTGATGTCTGATATTTACATGCTTCATCCTGCCATACTGAATTGGATTCTTTGATAATTCAATTACGCTCTAGTTATCACACATAACTACGAGACACTTTGACTTTATACCATAATCTTCTAGTTGCTTCTTAATCCATAGCAGTTGTGCTACGCAACTTCTTGCGGCAATGTACTCAGCTTCAACTATCTTAGTACAACAAAAGTTTCCTTCTTGCTATACCATGAACCAAGCATTCTCCAAGGAAATGGAATCCTCTCGAGGTGCTTTTCCTATCAAGCTTATCTCTTCCATAATTAGCATCTGTGAATCCTCTAGGAGTGAAATACTAGCTATTGGGATACCACAACCTGCTTCAACAGAACCTTGCAAGTACCTGAGAATTCTCTTCATAGTTGCTAAATGAGATTTTCTAGGCTCAGCTTGATAACGAGCATAGTAGCACACAACATACTGTATATCTAGCCTACTGTTCACCACTTTTCTACTGATAAGTTTAATCAATAATGGTTCTAAAATCTCGTGAACTATTGGCTAATGACTGCACCAAAAACTTGTTCACAAATAAATGTAGGTGTTGTCAATACCTCTTATCACATAGAAAAATGATGATAACTGCAAGTATACAGTTGCGATGTAGTTTTAAAAGATATCGAACCCATAGGGAAGGAACCAGGTCTAAAGATATAGAAGGGAAAAATAAAGATAAGGAAATAAAAATAGAATTAATATTTTTGGGTAGGAAGATTAGAATGAAAAGTTGAGTAGATATAGATATGATAGGTTAGAGACTCTAAATAAATAGATTTTCACTACGAACAAGTATAGCAGAGAAAACATGCAAGATTAACGAAGATGTTATGACACACTAGGCTAATCTAACAAACCGGTTCAACACACTCAGATGTTCAATAATTCAACACAGAGCAACACATTAAATAACTTTTCTAAACCTAGCGCAAAAGAGATAAGACTATTATATAACCTGGATAACATCAATACTATGCTTAGTACGGGTCGCTCTCACATAGCCACATTTAGTAAGTTACCATTCCAAAAATGTTAGCTCACTAAACAGCATTATATCACAGATCCAATGATTATA
>CATIWQ010359710.1:0-10908 GCA_949673415.1 Euphorbia schlechtendalii
AAATCTTAAAATAATAATAAATTTAATGTATAAATATATAATAAATATATAAAATTATTCGTCGGGCCGGGCTCGGGTATTTATATAAAAACCAAGCCCGGCCCATAAATCTTCGAGCTTTGACGGGCTCGGGCTCGGGCTCGGGCCGGGCTTTTTAAAAAAATGCGTGTCCAAGCCCGGTCCATGGAAGCGGGCTCGGGCCGCCCGGCCCGCGAACAGGTCTAGTAAAAACATGACAAAGGGCATAATAGGTGAACAAAGATTGCCAGTGTGAAAGCCAAAAAATCCCAGATATGTCATTTCCCTTTGTTTCCTTCCATCGTTCCTTATTTTCTTCCTCCTCATCATTCCCTTTGTTTTCATTGTTCCTTATTTCTTCTCTCCTATCTCCTCATTCCCCCAATGATCCTGTCAATTTCAGTTCATCTTGCTCTTGTTTAACTTCCAACTATGACAAAGATTCTAACCCAAAACCCAACCCACTTCAGTTCTAGTTCCAACTCCACTGCTGATAGTAATGATCGTTTAATTTTCCAATGGGTGTAGCGAAGTACGCTTTTTAGGTTTCTGAGTCGGAATCCTGTTTTCAAGCTTTTAAGTCAGCAACAACCAGGTCCCAGTAGTTTAAGTACCTTCGTTAGCTCGAAATAAGATAGTGCTGGTTGTGGAGCTCATCAGGATGGTAATGGTGGTGACAATTGTTGAATGGAATTGACGCAATCCGAGTTCACCTACGCAAGACATATGTGGCAAAGGGCAAGGGAGGAAGTTGAAAAAACTATAAATTAAACGAAAACGAAGCAGATGGTACAACGCATGAAAAACACTTGCCAATTTTGCAGGCAAAGGCTTGACCCTTCTTCATTAATCGTAATTAAGATTCAGAATGAATGAGATGATTACTGTTTATATGATCAAATTGATATGAAATCTGATTTAAACCGACCTAATTCCACAATTTCGAAATGTATTTTGAATGGAAATCTGAATTTGCGATAACTAGTGAAGGGATTTGGTCCAAATTATTTTAACAAGGGAGGATTAACAAGTTCAAGAGAAAAAAAAAAGTCAAATGTATTTTTTTTATCTACGGTGACCAATTTTTTGTTTTACCCATTATACCCCTGTCACGTGGGATTTTTTTATTAAATTAGGAAAAACTCAATAAATTGCCAACACATTTTTATTATATTACGAAAAACACAAGTCATGCTTTTAGAAAAAAAAATTTTAAAAACATCTTTTAGCAAAATATAAATATTAAGAAAAAATAGGACATCTTACACAATTAATACTTTTTCTCTAATTCATTTAAATCTATATTTTCTAAACTGATTTTTATTTCCATTTTTATATTCCTTATTTTTTTTAATTCTACTTTCTTATTTTTTGATTTATCACACAAATCATTTATTTTCTTAACATGCCGTTTTTGAATATTTTCTTCATCTTTATATTTCTCTTCAAAATAAGATCCATGTTACTATGTTTTTTTCAAATTTTTTTTACCGATGCATGTTTATTTTATAGTTCCTTTTATAATTATCACACAGTTAAAACCCAGATTTAATTAAATTAAATACATAAAAATATAACACAACTATATTAATTTAACATATTACAAGTAAACTATAGAAAAAATATAACATAATTACATCAATTTGAATTAACTATAAAATAAATATAAAATGAGATTTTGTTATATTGAATATATCTATAAATAAACTATAAAATAACTATAAAAATGCGATTTTGTTATATCAAAAATAAATTTAAAACATAAAAAATGAATAAAAACACATAAATATAACATGATTATATTAATTATAAATATTACTCTATCCGTCTACTAAATATTATCGTTTTAGAGGGATTTTGATGTCTCTCTTTTTATTATCATTTTGTATTTCCAATGTGCTTTTTCTCCAAGTTTTCCATTCTTACCTTTATTAATTTGTTCAACTTTCAAGATAACCATAATTTAATCTCCAATAACAAGTTGAGAACACTATAGGAATCAATATTTAAATATATTAATGAAGTCTTGAAAATAGAGTAGAACATTTATAAAAGGGTAAATCAGTAAATCACCTCATTCGATTTACTGTTATCTTATAAACTGTGAATTAGTTAAAACGATAATATTTAGTAGACAAGGGAATATAAATAAAGTATAATAAAATTATGATAAAGATATAATAAAATTACATTGATTTGAAATAATTATAAGATAATTATAAAATCCGGTACTCATAAGATTTGTATTCCTAAGATTATTACAAGGTAATTGAAAATTTAAATTCAAAACTCTAACCATCAACAACTTTTGATAATTAAATCAAGTAATGGACAAAGCAGCAGTGATTAATTATGCTAAACATCGTGTTTTTTTTCATATTTCCTGAAAATATATAAATATTGATTATTGAAATAGTTGCTAAGCTACCTCCAATCCTTTCGGCTTTCGCTCCATCAAACGAAGAAGAAACCCTAGGTTTTGCCAGCCGCGTCAACCAGGCTGCTCTGTTAAGCCGGCACGGTTCTGGTCCAGTATTCTTCTCCATCCACCTCAGCTCTTTTGGTACAATGTCAATGAAGTCCTCTCTTTCTTTTTTTATTGTTTGTAATGTAGACTTTAGAGTTTTGTGATTTCAGTTTAGTGCTTGCAAATGATTTGTGCGTTAAATTAGTTCTGTGTCAGTAATCCTTTGCTTCGTTGACTGAGTTCCGATTCGCTGGAGTTTTTTTTAGATCTGTTCGTTTAAAAGGGCTTATAAGATCCTTTTGGTTGTGTTTGTCAACATTCTTCAATTGGCGTTCATTGTCATTAATAGATTGAACTGTATGTAATGGTCGATATTTGTGTACGATTTTGGGCTCTGTGCATATGCTATGGAGAATTTGCATTCTCGCTGCCTTAAAGCTTTTGACAGTCTGAAATGAAGGAATACGGAGTAAAAGTAGTTGTTATCATTTAAGACCAGAATGTTGGTCATCGTCTTGTACACTATATATATTAATTTCTCTTTGAACATTTTAGTTACTGGGTTAAGTTCCAGCTACATTACTTGTCTAAGGAGTGATAACACTGATGGCTAAAGAGTGTTGTTTATGATAGATAAACGTGATCTAAAGCTCTTGGAGTGCTTTGCAAGCTAAGGAACATGGCTCCAGTTTTAATGCATTTGTGTCTTGCAAAGATTTTATTGGAATATAATTTAAACCTTTGTGTCTGTGCATGGGAAGCGTCATGTATGGTATATATCAACAAGAGGTGCAAATTGAGGAGTCAAGACTTAAGATTACCCACGTCTAAATTTGGAGAAAAATGGTTAATCATTATATGCGTTACATTTATATATCTATAGAGTAGAAAAATGTAGTCTTATGTGTCAAAAATTATGATTTCCAACCGGGTTTACACTTAATTGGTGAAAAACTAAAAAATTAAGTAAGACAAGCAGATATGTCATATACTCCCTCTCGTTTCTAGAAGAATGTAGTTTTTTTTATTAGAAAAAGGAATTAGCGATGTACTTGAATCTTCCAAAAAATTTTCTTCAGTTCCATTAGAAAGAGAGCTGGAAAAGGTAAAATTTGCATAAATATATGTCAATCTTGCCTAATGCATGACTTAAATGCTTTCTTTATGATAGATGACAAGCGCTTGGACAAATATGAGCTTTGCAATCATACATAGGGATATAGAGAGGGAGTGGGAGGATCAGGGTGGACTTATGGGTTTTTATATTATATAATTGGAGTTCACGCTCACCCTCAGAAGAACTATTCATCTGCAAAAATACTGGACAAGATTTGCAGTTGAAAATGTATTTGCAATTTATTATAGCTTTGGAGCATGTTGGAGCAAATGAGCAATGGAGCTTTTGGAGCACTGCTCACATGGAGGATTGCTCAGTTAGTTTGCTTCATAGATTTTTGGTTTCTCTATACTTTGTTATCATCTGAGTGCTGATGATAAATAGAGCAAGAGTTGATGGATTGACTGTTTCGCTTGAAAATGATGGGAATTCTAATCCATTTGTGTGGTTCTTATGCTCTATGCAGTTTCAGCTTTGCTAAATTAGCAAAATGAGCAGCCGTTTTTCTCGATCAATCTATGTTGGCAACCTGCCCGCAGATATAAAGGAATGGGAAGTTGAAGATCTATTTTACAAGGTGTGATTTTGATGTTCCATTATTGTGCACCTTAAACTAGACAATTACATGTCTTCTGAGTTAATTTTGTATATTTTCCCTTTCACGTGATGAGTGAAAGTAGAACATGTTTGCTTACCATAATGCAACATGCATTCTAGAACATAATTTTTTTCTTGTATTAACCAAGGACTCAGAGTACCCAAATTCAGGTGCGAAAAGGCATGCCTTGTTTTATCTCTCGACATTTGGGGACTGTAATCATTGTATTGAGAAGGATATACTTATTTTAAGTGGTGATGTAACCCTATACTTCAAAAGCAATTTTAGAAATAGAACATGTATTTTAAGTTACCATTGTAGGTAATAAATTTATTTTGAAAGCATTTTTTTGGAAAGCAAATAGAATCAATATATTTATATAGCAGATCCCATATAGTGTGGGATTAAGGCTTGGTTGTTGGTTGGTGAAACTGACTATATTAAGGGTTGTCAAGGAATATGAAATCGGCGATTAAACTGTAAGAAAAAAGTGACATTTGTTGACATAGGAGAAAAGTGACTGTATACAGTCAGCAAGTGTCACAAAGCTAGAAATACAAGAAAGAAAAGAAAGTGACAGTTTTATATGCAAATATTATATAATTTACATCATTCTATGTATCCACTTTCTTAATAGCGTTTGTGCTTGCTCAAGTGAGCTCTTTGGGTGTCAATTTGAAGTCTCATAGTCCTAAGGGTCTGTAGTCCATCGAATTAATAACACTGGTTATTAATATTATGAGGTTTCAGCATTTGTTCATTTTTTCTTTAACATCAAAAGACAAAGGCACTTTTTTTGGGAGTTTGCAGCCTTCTTAGATGGGCTCCTTCCTGGATTTGCTTCTCCCTTTATTAATATATATAGTCCGGCTGATTTCTATACTTCTCCTGAATTTTTTCTACTTACCATGTTTTTGAATTGCTCTGCAACGTTTTAATTTGTAAATGCACCTAAGCCGATTGTCATGGGCCTAATATTTTCTGTAGTATGGTCGTATACTGGACATTGAGTTGAAGATCCCACCTCGCCCTCCTTGCTATTGTTTTGTTGAGGTAAGTATGTGATGTGTATTAATCATCAAATTTTCAAACAGAAGTAGCACTTACTTTCCATTTCTGTGGAAAAATGGAGACTGGAGAAAAGCATATGACTTGAACTATTTATGTTGTCTCACAGTTTGAGAGTTCCCGGGATGCAGAAGATGCAATCAGGGGTCGTGATGGCTATAATTTTGATGGAAGCCGTTTGAGGGTAATTGCTGACCATTATACTCTTTATGGTGCTCCAAGTTTCTAAATTTGACTTCTCATCCTTCTTAGGTTGAGCTTGCCCATGGTGGTAGAGGACAATCTTCAAGTGATCGTCGTGGGAGTTATGGTGGAGGTGGTGGAGGTGGTGGTGGAGGTCGATATGGCATCTCACGTCATTCTGAATTTCGAGGTTAGTTGTGGGATTTTTTTGTTCTTGCTTTTGGTAGCAAGTAATAATTGAAAAAACAAAAGATCGTTCCACCCCAATCATTAATAGTCGGCCGTTATATTTCCTTCACAGTTATTGTTCGTGGGCTCCCGTCTTCTGCTTCATGGCAAGATTTGAAGGTTTGAGATCTTGATAATAACCAACTAGTACATTTTGTTTGCTATTACTATTACATTTTTTAGTTGTCAACATACTAATAAATTTCACTTCAGGATCACATGCGGAAAGCAGGTGATGTCTGTTTCGCTGAAGTTTCTCGTGATAGTGATGGTATGCTCTTTTTTAGAATTACAGTACATTGACAAGTCCACTTATTATAGCCTCTGTTTTCACTGAAACTTGATGGAATTCAATTTTACATCGCATTTATATTCGTTGCAATAGCATTTTCATTTTCCTAGCAAGTTGATGTTATACATATGTTTACTCAGGAACATTTGGTGTTGTTGATTATACAAATTATGAAGACATGAAATATGCTGTAAGAGTGTTTCGCCAGCAACCCTCATTTCACAAAGTTGACGGTGTTGTTTTTTATCAACTGAAAACTGACTGAGATTCTATGATGCAGATGCGGAAACTTGATGACACTGAGTTCAAAAATCCGTGGGCAAGATCTTACATTCGGGTGAGTATCTAGAACTTTGTTAATACTTCCAGAAATGCTTGGAAATTCTTGTCTACTTAGTTTTATCATCAACAAAATTCCCATAAAGAGCCCACTTAATTTTCGTACAGAAATGACGCGAGATTTACCGTACCTCGTACTGAACTATTCAATGAAAATTTATCCAATCCAACTACCAAAGTTAATGGGATATAATTGTTTTTATTTAAATGACCTTTTGAGCCATTGATCTATCCAAAATCCTTGATTTTTGCCCCCTTACCTTTTGAAGGACACAGTATACCCAAGCATGATAAATATTTGCTACATTTGGAGCCATTTCATTCTAAAATTGAAATGTAAAGAACAAATTCATTGCATAAGTGAACTCTTGCATTCTTTTACTAAAGCTGTCAGGTTGTAGCTGAACATTTTGTTTTTTGCTGCTTATTTAGTATTTAATCAGTCTAAAGCATTGGTAAAGCATTTGTTACACTGATTCCTTCCTGCTATTTAATAAGCCACATCCCAGAATTTTGTTTCCCTGCATATAATCCACTCACTCATAAGCCCTTCTCTTTCTCCAGAAACCTCATTTGAATTCTCCAAAAACTGGTGATTTTCATGAGCAAATGCCTTCTACTATTACTTGTTCTTTGGCTGACTTGAAATTTCAGTGGGAACTTAATCCAACATCTACTCGCACTTTCTCTATTACTAATTCTATTGTAGACCTGTATTATCAAATTCTGCCGTCTATTCGGGATAAACATAGGTCGGTTGAGGTGAAGAGGTTAATGGCTGTCAACAAAATTCTGAGCAGTTAACTGAAATACGCTAGCAATGAGTCCATCTAAGCATTGAAATTATTTGTGCTTCTTTTAGTTTTAATCTGGTTTGAAATGTGATTATAGGACCAAAAGTTAGCCATTATAATAATCTAGGGTGTAATATGTCAAATCAATCTATCAAGGGCAAAGAAATTCACATTGCCCATTATTTTGGCTTACAAGTTTAAAACAATAAATTAGTTATTTGAATGACCGGATAAGAAAACCAACCTTTATTCCAATTTATTGTGCTTCAATGAGTAGGGTTGCTTTGAACAAGCGAGTGAACCGACCATGAGTTGATCTTTTTGGGGGTTGGTTTTCAATTGTGATTGAAGCTAGTAGTTTTGAAGGAAAGCATACAATGACAGTTGTCACAGTTGTACTTTCATGTCAATTTTTTTCAGGTGAAGAGGTATGAAAGCAGTCCATCAAGGAGCAGAAGCAGAAGTCGCAGCAGAAGTAGGAGTCCAAGAAGGAACCGAAGGTGGGTTGATGGCATGTACCTGCCTTTAAATAATATTCTTTTTTATGTTAATTAATTTCATTGTGCCCTTGAGTTTTGCCAATAATTAAAAGTGAACTGTGCCGTTCAGCAAATCATTAGACCGTTCACCATTGAGATCAGCATCGCCTGTTAAAGCACCCAGGTATTTATACTGGCTATGCTTTTACCGCTTGACCATGTCTGATTTCAGAAGTGATTTACTGTATATTTCTTATGAATTTTATTTGTATCATTGAGTTTCTATGGAAAATGCAGGGCTGCTAGGTCAAGGTCAAGGTCTAAGTCGAGATCTGAATCCCCAAAGAAGGCAAGTGCTTTGTTATGATTATTCGGGTTGATAGAATTTACTAATATTTGCATTTTGGGTTGGTATAATCAATCCTTCTGTTGGAGGTGATAGTTTTGTCGTAACTCTATGAAATGACTACCACAACCCATATAAATGGGCAAATCCAACTTTTATGGCCCCGTGGTATGGTCTCTGGGAGTATTCAACTTTTGATCCCTATACTATGCAACTTATTACCTTTTTGGTCCATTTAGTACATATTATGCTTAGCACAAGAATTTAAAGGGTATATTAGATTACATACCACATAGATGTGATGAGTAACATGTATTATCCTATGGATAAAATGAGCTTTACCACATGCACTAAGAAGGCCTTTTTTTCTATTGTCTTTCCCTTTAATTTTCTCTTAGCCACTACAGACAATTCAACTTTTCACAATCAGTGTAGTTAAAAGCGCGCCTTAGGCACTAGGCGCATAGGGCGACAAGGCTGGCGCCTTCTAGCTTGTTAGGCAGCTTATATTACAAAGGCGCATGCCTTTGTGTGTAAGGCGCTAGGCACAGAGCACAATTAAGGCGCATATGGCGCAGTTAAATGCATTTTTAGGGTTTTTTCAATTAAGTTATTGACATCTCTTAAAACTCTAAAGCCCCCCCAAACTAATTTTAGTTTCCTATTTAGTAATTAGAACTTATAAATTACAAAGCCACAGAATACTAGACGTCCTCTTTTCTCTCTTATCATCTCTGTTCTCTCTTCTTCTCTATTTTACTTTCCATTTGAAAATCTTCCATAACCAATCAATCACCAATCTGTTCACCAACCAATCAATCATCAACCAATGACAAATTTGAGAGTGAATATGATGAAGATGTTGATCTTGATGATTCCGATGATTGATAATTTATGTTTTAGATTGATAGTAATTAGTTTTATTAGTAAACTTTGAAGAAATGAATTCCCTTTGATTATTTTTTATATTGATAGGCATTAGTTTTATAATTACGAACATTGAATTTTCTTTAAGTGAAGTGAAGAACTTTCTAATTTATATGTTTTTAAGTTCATACGTCTGTGATTGAGGTCTTAGCCTAGTGGTTAAGATGGAAGTTGTAGATTCTAAAGGGCCCAGGTTCGAATCACATTCGGGTTGGGTTGGGCATTTTTATTTCCATTTAATAATGTAAGCTCAAATGATGTAAATTTAAAAAAAAAAGTTCATGCGCCTAGCGTGCGCCTTCGCCTTCGCCTCGTGCCTAGGCAATAGGACCCCCTTTCTCCTTGAGTGCGCCTAGCGCCTTGACTACTATGTTTACAATTGACACAAATCTAACTCCACTTGCAATCTGCTACACATCTATCTTTACATGGTTTTATCATTAAAAGTTGTGCATTTTGTAGCGTAACTTGTGTGAAATAATCATAAGTGTTAATTCATTTGCAGGTGCGATCTGGAAGTGCCTAAAAGTTTTCACTGGTGAATTTAAACTTGTCTTGGCCTATTGAAATGAATTGTGATTTTTAATGTTTCGCTCGGGTATTAATTTTGTTGATGATAAAACCAAGTAGTTGGTAGGTTGGCTTTGATGGATTGTCGATTTGTGGATTTCGTGGATTAATAATTTTATGAATCTCTTAGTTGAACGCAGTTTGTAGTAACATTGATTTGTGAATTATGATAACTTGGTTTGGTACGCTTTAGGGTGTCAAAATCAATTGCATGCAGTGGGGAAAGTGTTTTTGACCTTTTTGTAATAACATAAGATAGGATGCATGAGGTTTCTTCGAGCGCCTAGTTACCAAACTCTTTAATATGTCACTCCCAACTTTCTCATGTCTATAATCAAGTGCCTACTCATCAAACTCTTCGCTCATTGTTTGGCTATTTTTTCACATGTTTACATTAATGTGCTAAAGGCTGCCATTACGTACTTTTTTTCCTTGCATTTAGTCATAAAACGTTTTTACTTTGTTTTATATGTTACTTCTTTTTATGTACTGGCATAATGGTTATCGCTTCAGTTAAATTTTTTTTCGAGGAAAAAGGATTACATTAAGGTAAAAGATGGGCAATACAATGAGCCACTTTTGAAAATCAATCCCTCGTTATCTCATTCAAATGAAAAGCTCGAGTAATAAATTGATGACCTAACACCCTTAGATGCTGAGCTAAACAAAATTGAAGCAAAAGGAACTACTAGGTTTTTACAATCCTCAATAATATAAGAAAAGTACGAATAACAATCATTACATCGAATAAAATGTTATTGTCAATTTCAACCTTCACTTGAAAATAACGTATAAGCTTTAACCATGAGAGTGCTTCCTCGATTGAAAAAGCTTCTGCTTTTAGGTTGCTGGATTTAGCACAACTGAAGCTACCACCTGCATTACGAACTAAAATCCCAAACTTTACAAATTTTCCATTATTAAAGATCGATGCATCATTATGTAATCGCCTTAGTTATACCATCATTATATACGTTTCACAGCTAACAATAGCATGGTAAAGTGATTTTCTTAATCATGAGTTACCTACAGTTCAATTACACATTCTGAACTTCTCTGGCATGCAAATTGGTAGTACTTTGATTATCCTTTTCTCGAACTTTATTTCATAAGATCATACAATTATATAGTTTGTTTATCTGTTATATCTTTGGTTTATGATGTGGGAATCATATACTGTAGGTTAGTTACATAATTTCTACACCTTATGTATACTTTATTGAGCTTTAAAAATATAGTTACCTTTTATACCTTTTTCATGTATTTTCTATTCATAAAATAAAATGGTAATATATGTGTATATTATATACCACACCTTTTATATAACTTGAAAAGCTAAACAATTGAAGCACAAAAAATAAAAATAATTTTTGTAAATCGACATCATATATATAATTAAGGAATAGAAAGATAAATGCAATATTTTATTATAATTTATCAAAGAAAAGAGATAAAATTAATGGAGTTCATGAGAGTTTACTA
>CATIWQ010359786.1:0-14269 GCA_949673415.1 Euphorbia schlechtendalii
CATTTAAAATTTTGAATTTTTTTGAATAAATTTACAAAATTTTCTATTTCCAATTAATTTTTCTCCTTTTTATTCCCACAAAGTTTCATGCTAGTTATAAATTGGATTTGGTGATAGTGAAATTAGGCCTAAAACTTTAAAAGTGTTGTCTTAAGAATGTGAAAATAAATGTAGGATACATGGTGGACATTTCTTCAAGATCATTTGCTTGGTCCATTAATTCTTTTAAATTATAATTCAATTAAGTTAAGTTAAATTCAGCTATGTGTAGTTATAAATTACACCGAAATAAGTTCAGTTCAGTTAAATTAAGTTCAGTTAAGTTAAGTTCAATTCAGTCAAGTTTAGTTTAGTACAGCTTTCAGAAGTTGACGAGAATAGCGCTTACTCAACATTTTATTTTTCCTTTTATTTTTCATTTAAAAATATCATGCAAAATTTAGCACTTTTTTCCTAATAGACGCTTGTATTAATTACGAAAAAGATTAAATATAAATTAAGTTATAAGAGAATAATTAACAAGAAAGAGATAGGAATAAATTGGTCATTTTAATAGTGTAATAAATGTTTTATTAATTTGAGAAAAATTCTAGAATGATAATCTTTCAACACTAGAGGGGATATTATTTATCATTTCAGAGTAATTCGTTATATTTTCGTAGTACTTCTCAAATCAAAACATTTCTAGTAGAAACTTAATGAATTTTGATTTTTTCAATTAAAGTAGGTACAATAATGCTTATGCATGTGCTTGTTGTCTAATACTCTAACTAAATTTATAAAAAAACTATATAACTAATGAAATATATTAAGGTCAAAATCATATATGGAATATGGAGGGAAGTTGAGTTATTTATATTTGTCAAATTATTAGCACATGCAAATATTCCAATGATTTAAGTTGCCAAAAATTTAATGTATGAATTGTATGGCAACTTGCATAGTTAGTGATGTAATCCGTTGTACGTTCCAGTACAATTAATGATACGCCATATTGTCTTAAATCAAGCAAATAATCTAAAATTGTAAACTTTAAGGGTCCTACGTTATAACTTTATAATATAATCATTAATTATCCTAGTGGATTAGCCCCTCAAATGAAGTTTTTTATTGTTTTTATTTTCAATTTTCCTGCTAAGTATTGGGTCCCTGGTAATACCCATATACTAAGGGTATACCCACATGATCAAGCGTTTAAAAACAGTGCTATAAAGATCAAATCGAGAATTCACAAATTTCTAAAATCAAGACAAAGTAACAGAAAAACTTTCTTGCAACTAACTAACTGCAAGTGGGTAACGGGTTAGAAAATTCTTCAACTGAAAACTTCTGGTAAAACAGACTTCTAAACATTTGTGTGGCTGTAATATCATTGAATCATGAAAACGATGACTTGATTATCAAGGAATTAACTAACATGCAAATGCAATTGAAAGGACGAGGATTTGATGTAACGTATAGTTATAGGTCAACTCACTTATATAAGTCATCATATATATTTTTATTTTGGTCGTAAATATAGTGCCATCAATTATGGGAATGCCATGTGCAACGTGCTTTGAATATAGCACATGGGAACTGATACACTCACGGCCTGTCACCAACTTTAGATCATTTATATATATCAGATTTATTCCTATTGAATTAGTTCAATGTGAACATAGAGAATAAAACATGAGTACATTAACATTAATGGCTATGATTCGTTTTTGAAAATACGAGTACATTAAAATTAATGGCTAGCATTGTGTTGTAAGGTACATACATGATACAACGTACCTAAAAATCTGCCTTTGTACTTTTCGTTAATGTATTCCCATTCATCATCTTGCATGTATGAAGGCAATCTGAACAAATTTATTAGCCACTGAAGATATTCATGATTTTGGTTGGATACATGTTATTCTTTAAAGGATATCTCCATACTTCCAAAAGCAACTTGTATATTAAGTCATCCATCGGTTTGCCCTTCATTCATGAGATGAGTTTGAACAAATTAATTGGAAAATAAGTCTAATCCAAACTGAAATGACCATAACAAATGATAAGATGAGTTTGGTTATAATATAAAACCCAAGCCCGGCACGACCCATTAGTATAAAGTAATAATTTACTATAGATAGAGTTTGTCATTGCATCTTGTGACCCAATACTGATTTCCGACGGCTTTCAAACATATAAATTATTATATTATATTAATGGGCCGCGCCAGGCTTGGGTTTTATATTATAACCAAGCTCTATCTATAAATCAAACCAATAATGTGTACCCTAACGACCCTTCAGGCATGATTAACTAAGTTACGTTCTCTTTTGATTTATGATGAATGAAGTTCAACTTATGCTTATCAATACAAATCAATGCATGCGAACAATTTGTACATATTATCTGTCAAATGGAACAGATAAGTGCTTAGCATGAGCGCATAAGTGAAATATGAGTATGGACTTACCATTGTTAAAAGATCTTTTGGAAGCTCTACAAGGACTCTTTGAACATCCCAAGCAATAGGACAGTCCCCTCATCAAGATTTGCAAGACATAATTTAACCCTACAAAATGTTTAAGGGGTTTTAATAAAATCATGATCAAAATTACCTAATTCGCTAAATTTCTCCAAGTACCGGTACGTCCAATCACACTTCATGCTAATGGCCAGATATCTCCAAAAGCTCTGGTTTCTTTGTTCTTGAGTGAAATATAAAATTCACGTTTCGGATATCTCAATTACTGAATTTCTTACCTAGGTAGCATACAATTTTAGCACGACCTTAGTTCAAGTACAAAACATACTCAAGTTTATGCATTCCTCTGTTTTCCTTAAGAATACAAAGGGACTGCAACGCTAGCACCATACAACCCTATCGTAAAGAAAAAGTACCAAAAACAGGTGTATTCAATTAAGATACGCATGACAATTTGAATCTAAGATCGAGTGGCTTATGCTTTGATTTCAATAACTCAAATTCCATCAATTCAATAGTTACTAAAGTTTTATTAGAAAAGGAGGAGTCTTCGCACTTGTTTTATGCTTGCAAGTACAAACCTAGGTAATCCCTGACCTGACATGACTGGCAGCCAAAGCAGTCTTCGAAGATGCATCCTTGGCCTTGTGTCATGTTGGAGACGTGGTTTATCACACATTGGAAATAAACAAGAATATTGAGTTAATCATAAGTGGAGTAAATTGGACCTTAAAGCAAACCAATTGGTTTTGTGTTGGATGTGCTCAACCCCACTTGTATGCTCACTCAACCTATCAAGCCCAACACTCTCTCGACCCACGAATTTGCAATATGTCACAAAACTAAATTAGACCAAAACACGACGAAGAGGGTTTTATCATCAAATCTAGTGATCAAACTGCAAGACTACACAAGTTGAAAAAATATTGGAAACCTGCGAAGTTAAAATTCATCTTCCCAAAATTATATCTGCCCACTTTTCGATGCCATGTTTAGGCTATTGCCACCTCCACATACCTCATATTTGAACTAAAGAAGTCGACATCGATGCAAAGGTTCATACAGACATTGCTATTTGAAGGTAGTTCTCTCTTGAATATTTAAAGTTTGAACACAGAATATTGCAAATAAAATCTTTCCCACGTCAAAAATGATATATAGACAAATTCAGCATAGTTTAGCTAAACTAAGACACCATCCATTTCCACTTTTAACGTCCTTTTAGTATCAAACGATGACATCAACCAAAGGACAAAAAGCAATGAGTGAATGTACATGGTCATAGTATGAAAAAATTTAATACCTTCCCTCCTATTCGATGAAGTTATACAAGATCACAAAATTGTCCATGAACGTCACCACATATATCACAGGAATTTTTACAGGCTGAAACACAGGAAAGACGTAGAACTTTTAGAATTAATATCATCTTTTCAATTGCATAAATCATACTATATGCTTAAAAGGTGACAAAAGTACATTAAACTTAACAAAATAAAATAAATATTCTAAAAATATATTCAAATATTAACAACTTTCAGATAAACAATTGTAAACCCAATAGTAAAAAAAATTTGTCTATCACATGGTTATACCATTGAGCAAAAGCAGAACCGGCCTTAATAGGCCCTAATCCAAATTGTATATCGTGAGACCCTAAATCAATGGAAGTGTGGTGTTCAATAACAGTAGTAGTCAACAATCAAATGTAGGTATATAGATTTTTTAGGTCCTTCATTATTTGAGGTCCTAGGCGGCTACCTTATTGGCCTCCACAAAATGGCTGCCTCTCAGCAAAAGCACCAAAAAAATCCGATAATACCACAGCAATTTGAAAAACTATAGTCGCTTTCAAACTTCAAAACAAAATTGGAAAATAACTGAACCTGAACGTTGCTTTCTTGTACCAGTATTTCCTCAGCCTTGTCACGCAACGACCTGAGCGGCAAGCAATGATAAGATAAGCCTTTCATACAATTGCAGGGATCAATTTCATGATTATTTTAGTCATAAAAAAGTGAAAATAAGTTCCTGAAAATAGCAAAATATCTAATCAAGCCACTATTTTCTCTCCTTAACTACCCCTAATTAGTACCATCACCTACATTACATCCTACTTTTTTGTCTTACTTTTAATTATTCGTTTTTAAATTGCTAACTTATCTCTTAAAAATACCCCCTGCATTTTTAATTACCCATTATAAACCTCCCATCAATTCACAAATAATAATTTTGCCAACATATAGAAAAAGGTTTCACAATATCATAATCAGTATGAAATAGCTTCATATTCACAAACGAAAAAATAGAAAAGGATTCCCTGTTCATCAAAGGCCTTGAAACAGCAGGTCCTTGTATTTTGACCTCATTTTTGGCAGAGATTTTCGAAGTAAACCTGCAATTATAAGAGCGAGTCCAGAATACAAACATTTTCACTAATGAATAACAACGAAAAGGCATTAAGAAAAGAAAAAAAGAACTCATTAATCTAATTCAATGCTTCGGCGTAATTTTGCTTTAGCCTAGATAGCTGCAAAATTTTCTTCACTGGTAATGGAGAAGTATTTCAATTTAAAAAAATTACTGAACATAGCAACCATGAATTTTGTTTGAGAGATGAAAAGATTAAGACAGAAGGTGGATACCGACTTGAAACAAAAAACAGAAGTAAATTATCAAAGGCTGACAAATCATGCATCGACAACAGATGTAGGAACTCAGCATACTTAATTTTCTTAAAATGGTCAACTCCTTGAAAATTAATTAAATATAATATGAAAGCAATGAAAGAAAAAGAAAAACAAATAATAGTGAGTTGACATAAACATTAGTATCCACACAAGGCCATAAATATTCAACAAAAAGAGGTGACAACTGAAGACTTCGAGCCTAAAATAGGAAACAACTCAAGTAGTATGTAAATAGTAAATAGTAAACACCATAAGAACACATGCCATATGTACACCCAATCTCAACAGAAAACATACAAAATATATGGATGCTTGCCTCTGCATAGAGTTTAATTTGCATGATGATTCTATTATACCTATCACTATCTCTCCTTTAGATATCCTTGGTTTCGATACAAATATTGTGTTTATTTCAACTAAAAATATTATATAAATCCACAGCTTAAACTGATGTTATTACTTTTACATATCACCCAAACATTCGGACTGATGCAATAATTACTTCTACCAATAGTACAAATTACAAAAAGTAGCAAAATGAAAAACAAACAGATCTTACATCTCAAATCAGCAAAAGAAAAATCAAAATGCAATACCTGGCTGTAAATCTCGTCAGCTCTACTCGATAGATACCATCTACGGTTGAGTTTTCAAAGTAATAATGCAGATCCCAGAGCCTGCCAATTCTCAATAATTTGAACAATTCAACACTGGTAAGCCTATGCCTAAAAGATACTAATGTTACAGATATTTCCAAATATTCCGATTTTATTTCCTGCAAGTAAAAGTAAATGTTCAGTGTAGTGTAAAACTCAACTTTCTTATTTGACTATGAATTTTGCAGTCTAAAGTTTAAACCCCATATAGAAAAAGAAAGAGGTATAGTGCACAACAATACCTCGATTTCAGCACAAATTCCAGCATTACTTATTATAATGTCCTAAGTTTAGATTCTGCACTTTCAACCTGTAAATTTATATGGGTCAGGAAAAAGAAAACTACCATCTTCAATGCTATAAGAATAATTAACTACAAGTCACGTGAAATACAAAACATTTCCAAGATGAAGTAGGCACAAATTAATAGAAAACAATTTTCAAGACATTACATCTTTTGAGTTCTCTGCTCGACTTGAAAAAGGTTGTTCAATAACTTGCACAATTTTCTTCACTATTTGATCCATCTTGTATGAAAAACACTAAAAAAGGAACAAATAAACAGGTAAAAATATAAATAAATCCATCATTCACACATATATTTCATAGCCTAAAATTATGCATCCTCTCAATGCCATACATGTTGGAAAATTTATGTTACCACAATAAGTAAATTTATTACCTAGGTTTGCACTACAATTTTATCTTTGTAACTTAACTTCATAATAAGATTGTATTTCAATTAAATAACTTGATTAAATAGAAAAATCTTATCGGAGTCCTAATATTGCACTGAAAATATATTGTTGGAGTATACCAAAGTTTATCTTTAACATAATCAATGGACTGATGGAGAAAATCATCGGCCAACCAACACAATTCATGTCAGTATCAAATTCAAGCCTTTAGCCTTTCTAATGAGCTACACACCACAACATAACACAATGGATGGTCCCATTTCAATCCCCTAATTAGCCGTCCTCAACACCTATATTCACGAGATTTTGCAGCCACAAAACTAAATTAGAAAAAAAGGATGAATAGGATTTTATCTTCAAATCTAGTGATCAAACTGCAAGACGATAAAGTTAAAAAAAATCAGAAACCTGCATAGTAAAATTTACCTTCAAAACATTACATCTGCCAAAGTTTGGATGCATATTGTCACCTCCATATACCTCATATTTGAAGAACAAAAAAACGTCAAATGGATGTATATTACCACCTCTATATACCACATATTTGAAGAACAAAAAAACGTTGACATGGATGCAAAGCTTCATACAGACATTGCTATTTGAAATTAGTTATCTATTTTTGAATATTTAAAGCTTGCACATGCCACACATGTTAGCAAATAGCAGAAATGAGATGTACATATCATAACAGTTTCAACAGAATAATAACCGTGTACTAAATAATGTCCCGTAAATAAGTAATTGCTATTGGGAAAAATTCCAAAATATGGTGAGAGACACAAATCAGAATCTTAATAAAGATAAATAATATGATCTGTAACCACAACAAAGCAGAAGAATCAAGAACCCAGCACATATTGCAAATAGAATCTTTCCCTCAAAAAATTGATATATAAATAATACAACAAAGTTACAGATAAACTAAAACACCATCCATATCCACTATTAACAACTTTTTTTAGTATCAGATGATGACAGCAACCAAAGGTCAAAAGCAATGAGTGAATTTAATCTGGCATATAGATTATATTACAAGTGAAAAACAAAAATAAGCACAAAATCAGGTTATAGAACTGACACGGAAGTATTTAAGTTCATGGTCATAGTATGAACAAATACCTTCCCTCCTATTTGAAAAAGTTCTGCAATATATAGTCACAGGACATTTCACAGGCTGAAAGCTGTAACACATGAAAGATGTTAGAATTTTATAGTTGATATCGCCTTTTCAATTGCATAATCATATATGCTTAAAAAGCGACGAGAGTAAAGATAAAACTTAACAAAATCAAAAAATAATCACTCTAAACGACATATTCAAAGATCAACAACTTTCAGATAGAACAACTCGGAACCAAATGATAAAAAAATATTTATTTATCACTTGGTTATCCCATTAAGCAGATGATGCAGAAGACCAAAAAATCTCAATTCCTGCCCAATTGAAAACTAAAATCACTTTTTAAATTGAAAACAAAATTGGCAAATAACTAAAACTGAACGCTGCATTCTTGCATCAGTATCTCCTTAGCCTTGTCACACAATGACCTGACCCTCAAGAAATGAGAAGATAAGCTTTTCATACAATTTCGTGCCAACATTAATACAATACTTCTAGCAAAAAACAAAGATAATTGAACAAGAAATAGATATCTAAAGCTCAGAAAAGACACAGAGAAATTCGCAAAGAATAATTGGATAAATTTTCCTCAAGCAATATGAATACTCGACAACAAAGTAACTGCTTTGAATCACAGAACATCGCTTTCTACCCGAAATAACATATAACAAGACTTTAAGCCATAGAGAAACCCTCCACAATCCAGTTTTTTAGGAACGAAGAGTAAAAAGATGGATTACATGGTTAAGAATCTGACACTTTCCTCAAATAACAAAATTAAAACGTGTGAGAGAAACCTGGGGCTCTTAGAGCGGCTTGCACCGCATAAGCTGTGAGATCTGCTCATTCAGATTGCAAAATGAAACAGTGGATGGAGAATTGAACCCATGTTGGTTCCAATGGGATTGATTGAACAAACCTTAACTGAAAAGAAGAATAATACCAGATATTTCAATAATTTCCCTTTGCTCATACAAACAATAAATGTTTTCTAAAGTCATGTGGTATGACATAAAATCATCAGGATATGTAACAAGTTCCATGTCAATTGTAGTGAAGAAGCCAGGGGAGATAATGGCATAAACAAATAAAAACATGAGAAAAGAGTCTCTATAAGACACAAATCTGAGTTTACTCATGCGAAAGAATGATTTATGACCTGAAAGATGCAGGAAATCACAAATATTTGATAAACCTATGAGCTCATTGGTTGTGGCTAAACCCATTAGAATGATTCATGGTAAAATGCTGAAAAATATCTAGTCGACGAAGAGGAAACCAATAAATTTCAGTACCAAAATTCAAGAGTATGCTTATTGAAAGCCATATTGGACCATGTACACATTGTTTCCAAGAGCAAAAAAAGCTAAGAACTCATGAAACTGTATAATCTAATTTTCTCCAAGCCGGTTGGTAATAATTTATGCAACAAGTTGACAGATATCTTAACATCATACTTTTTGTTATGATACATTATTATTGAGAATCGGCATGGAGAACCACGTATAAAATAATTAAACTTGGAAGTAACAGAAAAAACATTTCTTTAAGGTTTCTTTCCACATCAGCGTGAGTTTTGCTTGCTCCCAAATTCCTGTGTTGAGAGACGTATAGTCATTTGAAAAAAAAAGTACCAGAATCTTAATGGAAATTCACGGATTACCAAGAAACATGAAGCTTAGTATTCTAGCATACCTTGAAATCTTCAAGCTAGAAAGATCAGATGTTCCCCTCCAAGTTATAAGTCCTTCAAAATATCAAATCTTCAAGTTCCTAGTTGAAATCATAATTGAAATCACAGGTACAGAACATACATTTTTCTGGGTAATGGGTATTACACTTGATTGGCTCATCAGTTGAGCTGGCAAGGTTTAAATTACAAAAACATATTTCAACTGCTTTCCATAGCTCATGCCAACAATTAAATATTTTCCAAAAGTCACATGTTATAAAAAATTACCAGAATATGCAACAAGTTTCATGTCAAATGCAGTAAAGAAGCAAGGAAACAGAAACAACAAAAATGACATGAATAAATATCAAAAAACATGAGACTAATGTGTAGCCACAAATCTGAGTTTACTCATGTGAAAGAATGACTAATAACCTGAAAGATGCAGGAAACTTTTAGAACATCATAATATGCAGAAAAATACTAACATTTGATAGACTAATGTGTCCTCATCGGTTGTGGTTAAACGCACGAAAATATTATGTGGTAAAAAAGCTGAAGATGAAGAAGCAATAATTATGTTTCAGTAAGAAAATTCAAGAGTATTCTAATCGAGAGACATGTTGAACCATAATAAAAGATAACAAAGTTGTTTCCAAGAACAAAAAGATAAAAATTTTCAAGAGATGTGAAGCTATAAAACTCATTAGATAATGCAAAGACCAAGGATCAATTTCATGATTACTTTAGTTATTGGTTTATCAAATGCTAACTTCTCTTTTAAATTAAAACCCATTATAAACTTCCCATCAATCCACAAATAAGTGATGCACAATATCACAATCAATAAAATATAGCTTAATACTCACAGAGGAAAAAATAGAAAAGAAAAACCTTTGTAGGGTGTCCCTATTCACTAAAGGCCTTCGAAACCGGAGGTTCTCAAATTTTTACCTCATTTTCTGAAGAGATTCTCATTGCAAACCTTTAATTGTAAGAGCAGTCCAGATTACAAACATTTTCACAAATGAATAACAGGATAAGAATGAAAAAGCATTAGGAAAAGAAAAAAAAAATTCATTTTCTAATTCAACGGCTTCAACATAATTTGCTTTAGCCTATATAATTGCGAAAAATCTTTATTTCGTAATGGAAAAGTATGCAAAGTTACAAGGCTTCAAGTCCTAAAAACTAACAAAGGATCAATCAAAATGATTGACTGAACATTGCAATTCGACGGATAAAAAGCTTAGACAAAATGTGGACACCAACTTGAAATTAAACGAAAAATAGAAATGAATTATTGAAGGCTGACAAAATCATGCATCAGCAAAAGAACAACTCCCCATATGTAATCCCATTGGCATACTAAATTTTCTTAAAAATGGTCAACTCGCTGCAGTTTAATTAAAAATAATCTGAAGTTAAACAAGGAAGTTCATAGCAAAGTACTAAAGGAAAAAGGGATAAAAACCATAACGAATATTAGTAACCACACAAGACCAGAGGTAATTTCAGCAGATATATATATGTGAGAGCTTAAGACTTCCAGCCTAAAATAGGAAACAAGTAGTATGCAAATAGTAAACAGTAAACACCATAAAAACACATGCCATATGTTCACCCAATCTCTACAGAAAACATACAAATATATGGATAATTGCATTTATATAGAATTTAATTTTCATTTATGATTCTATTCTACCTATTAGTATCTCTCTTTGGATATCCTTGGTTTTAAATAAGAACTTTACGTTTATTACAACTAAAAATATTATATAAACCCACAGAATAAGCTGATGTTATCATTTTTACAGATCACCCAACATTCAGAATGATGCAATAATTACTTCTGCCAAGAGTACAAATTATAAAAGTAACAAAATGAAAAACAACAGATCTTACATCTCAGATCAGCAAAAGAAAATGCAAAATGCTATACCTGGCTGTAATGCTCCTCAGCTCCACTTAATAGATACCATCTATGGTTGAATTTTCTAAGTAATAATGCAAATCCCAGAGCCTACAAATTCTCAATGTTTTGAACAAGTCAACACTAGTAAGCCAATGCCTGATTTAAGACACCGACAGTATGATTTAGAAAATCAATTACCAGTGCAAAACGAGAAGCAAATAACATCATGAAAGACACAAAGCTTCCAGAAAAAACCTCAAACATAAAGTGAAGGTTGAACATCATGCCCATTTGAATTCATCCTCATTTCAAGTAACTTCTCCATTATCTCCATTGCCCTCATTTTGGTGTACAAGTAAATAACAGCATTTGATGCATAGTTTCAAAGCAGTTTATGCCCACCTAAGTCATTCCATTATATTTTCTTGTACCTAAAACAGTTACTTATTATTAAATTACATAAAGACAGTTGCACTAGAAAATAAGCACTCACTACGACTTTCTTCTACATACAGAAATAGCAGTCTCCCAAATATAGCTTTAAAAGTTTAGGAAGTTGCAGCAGAGACGAACCCAATTTGTCCAATAGCCATAGCATAAGAATTGAAAGCTTCACAGACACAATTTTCCGCCAATTTCCGACTACAAGTTACACTGCATGTAAATAAGAGGCATTTAGAAGTTCTATAGGAATTCAATCATAAAATAGTCTATTAATTTCAAGCACAAAAAACTAGTGTACTTATGAAACCATATACTTAAAAAGAACAAGTTTCTTAGCTCTTTCATTGATATCGCCATCTTCTATACACATATTTTGTGCTTTCGATAACCATGAGTACATTTGAACTTGCCTTCGCTACATTCTCCATCTTGTGTCAAGGCTCACAGATATCTGAACAATAAAAATGGCAGTGAGAATAACACCACTATGAACAATAGAATTTTGTCTGGAGGACACAATGGCAGTGAGAATAACAACACTATGAAACAGCAGATGATAACTAAATAACAAGAAAAAAAAATCCAATACAACATCATTTGTTGTTCAATACTCCATTATTTTCACAATTTGTACATCAGTCTTGAAAATGTTATTGACCGGATCAATAACTCATACTCTGCTTTTAAGGATGCAAGACAGTTTTTAAAGTAACGTTCTCAACCTCACCTTGTTTAAGTGCAAGGTTTTAAAGCATGGGTAAGATTTTTCAAAGTAGCTCTAAGAGTAAAATCTACCAAATTTTTACCTGCCAAAATGGTGGATTGAGGAAAACGTTTAATTTCCTTTCCTAACACTACTTTAAAAACCATCCCAAAACTTCCTATTAAGCAGAGAATGAACTTGCTTGTACAATGAAGAGCACTAGTTAATCAAAAGCAAAAGGAAAGCTAATCGAAAATATACAATGGTCATGCTAAGGTTGGGATAAATAAGAATAGTAGACATCCCTAAAGGGGTTAGGAAGCTCTAAGTCTAAAGAATAGATATTCTATCATCATAAATCTTTTTAACAAAAATTAAAATCAAATTTGAATTGAAGGGAGCTACTAATACAAATAATAATGCAATAAAAAGAACAAACTATCGAAATTTGCAACAAAAGAAAAACACAGGAATGAGTGAGCAATGGAATTATAAGCAACATATACAAATTCAAAATAATAATCAATTATTATTGTATTAAAACTTAAAAGAATTTGATTTATATCATATTTACAAATCAAAATGGATGAGCAATGGATTTATAAGCACTATGCAAGAATAAGATATATTATAAATACACATCATATAAATTCACGATCAGTTGTTTGAAAACTACCCTCCACCAACAAAAAACTAAATGTTAGACAACAAACAGCCAAAGACATACCTGTATTCTGCACTTCCAGCATTTGGTCGTTAACTATTTTCATTCAATATTGTAATTTCAATAAAATAATTCTCAATAAAAAATAAATGAAACATACAATGAGTTGCAACTAGCCTTATTTATAGAAGAATGCTTGAAATATTTCAGGGATCATCATCATCATCATCAATCCTTGTTGCAACCATGAAAATTCCACATCATAAATCATGCTAACAGAATAGATTAATATGTTAAAGAATACTTAAAAGCATTTCTTGAAACATCGGTTTGACATGTTATAAGAAATTGAAATCATCCACCAATAGACAATCATAATACATCTCATTATTATTGCATGCTTCAAATTAGATAGGAAAAATTTATTCCAAATACCTTTTGTTGTTCCTACCGTTTCATATTCGGATAAGGAGCAACTAGAAACCAGCTGAGCAGCGAATTTCTTGAATGTTTTTTATTGTAAGGGAATACAGAAATTCGATTCTCCCTGAAACAGAAAGTCAAAGCAAGAAGAAAACGAACATCCATGAATATTTTAATGGAAGGATATGCTTGGATCAAACATCGGATGGACGGATGATTAAGCATCAGTAAATGATTACAATTTACAATTGCCCAATAGTCGAAACTTATAAAAGTTGTAGGAAGTTTTCGAACTAAAGAATTAAAAATCCCTGACCAGATTTAAAAATGACATTTGGAGAACGTGTAATAAATTGGAAAAATAAAACAAATTTGTTTTCCTCCATGACCTATTGTGGGCCAGTCAACAACGATACTGAGTAACAAAGAAAACCAGAATAAAAAATAATGACTCGAAAATACACAAAAAGAAAAAATCTGGTGCGAACAATTTGAGTAAAATGTAAACGGATTTATAATATTCTCATTCTTGAACACCAAAATCAATTAAAAGATCAGCATGCTAATTAAATGATTGTGCCACAAATATTCTTATGGGAGACTTTATGCAATGCAGTAATGCCTCAAGAGCAATAAATTGAATATAACTAAGGGAGAAATATCATGGAGAAATCAGCATATAAATAAACAGACGATGTAAATCCGAGTTCACTTACATCCTCGAGCTCTTTTGCACAATCTTCAGGTTTTTCAACATTTGATCACTTACCTTGGTAAAAAAGATGTCTTCTTCTTTCTAATCATGCATATCAAGACAAGA
>CATIWQ010359991.1:0-17158 GCA_949673415.1 Euphorbia schlechtendalii
AAGTTTTTTTAAGATTCTACAAAGCAGAGCTATCTAAAAAGTCTGGCTCGAAAAAAAGAGGAATCTAAAACTAAATCTAAAAGGGAACTCCTACGCATGTGCCGCCTACGCATTATCTCCACCCACCGATCTTGGGGCATCATGGTGGATATCTTGAAATCCTTAGGACCTAGTCTCTCGAGACCACCATCAGCTGAACCGAACATAAGCAGAGGCTGGGAGCGTGAAGAAAATCGGTGTCCCATTCTAGAGAGAGGAGCGGCCCAAAATCTGGGTCATCAAGCAAGGAATCGAGATCAAATGTAAGAGGCTGGTGAAGGCCCAAGGTGGAAGCCCGCACTTCTACTCGAGCCTACTCTGCTATGTCGTTCTGCCTCAATAACACTTGATACTGAGCCTCCAAACTCTGGAGACTAGCCTCCAAACTCCGATATCGAGCCTCCATACCTTGATAACGAGTTCCCAACTCCTGGTAACTAACCTCAAGGCTATGATAATGAGTATCTAGACTGATGGCTAATATCCAGTGACTGAAAGTGATCGTCGATCGCTTGAACTCCTCGCTCCTCACCACCATATCCTACAGTCATAAAACATGTCACGAAAATCATATCCATGTACATAAAAACATGACATTTCATATATAGCATATGATGGTCGAGAAAAACAATATACCCATGTAACCTCATCCTATGAAAGCATCAGGTCCCTTAGTGCAAAGGAATGTCAGACCACCCTATCCATCTCCTCACGTACGACCTGCAAAAGGAAAGGAGTGAGTAAATGAATGTTAAGACATCCCCAAAGATCACTTGCGATCTAAAACTCACGTGAGTAGTATTGGAAGTATCGTAGGCCAACGTGTGGTAGCTCAGGGGAAGAGGCACCTGCCGCTATGTCCATATGGAACCCATCAAATAGAAAGTTGAGTCAAGGGAAATCAAGAATCTCCCTTCAACAACTCCCGAGGAAGATGTGCTCACCCCCCCTCCCGGCCATAGCATTCAAATCAGGCACTCGAACCCGCTTCCGAACAAATTCCTACAAAGATAGACAAACAGTCAGAAACAGGATTAACATGGATAAAATAGTTAAGACATTTCATATCCAGCATCCCACACTAATGCTGCTAGGTCACACACCAAAACCACCATCAACTCTCTGACCCTTAACAAGAGTAGAGGGTCGCGCCTCCTCAGCTGAGTCAGTGGGTGAAGCGGGAGCAGCCTCTCTCGAATGAAAGCCTCATAGTCACCACGCTATCCTGAGAGCCTCATGCCATGCCCCTTGAAGAATAGCTACTGCTCCTCGAGATCTGTAATCACCAAGTGCGCCCAAAATAGTCAAATGGGAGGCGTAGTCGGAATGGGCCTATCAAACATTAGCTTAGTCCGCTAGAACTAGATATGCTCACCTAGGTACCACTCGTGGGTCTTGGGCTCCTCAAGGATGAAGCGATGGTGATCCACGTCTCTCCGAATCTCCTTCGCCATATGATAGCTTGGGAGACCCCGCCACGGGTTACGCTCCACCTGAAAAGAAAGAACAACAAAGTAAGAAAAAATTTAAAGATAAAAAGGCGATTGTATCCATCAAAATGAGATCCATCACCTGCTCAAGAGTCAATCCACAAAGGTGCTGATAGTAATCAGCAAAACCCAAAGCATCCCCTTCGAAAGACGAGCAGATCCGGGCCATACATGGAGCACTCTCCAAAGCACCGGCAAACTGCGGGGCAGGGAGGAACCGATAAAAGAAGGCACGTGCCTACAAAATAAAGGTGTTAATTAAGGGTAATCAATAAAAAACCGACATACACAAATCACAAAGTAAGCAAACAATACCTAAAGAACCATGGGGCAACAATGCAACGCCCGCAAACGACTGCGAACAACCAAGTCAAGGGTAAAATAAGTCTTCGCCAAGATCGCCCATGGCCAGTTAAGGCCACTAACTCCGTCTAAGTCCGCTAGCGGCTCAATCAACCCATAGTTGACCTCGCTATTGGAGACCAGGAAAAATGTCACACTCAATAAGGTGGTAAAAAATGAACAGACGTACTAATTAACCTTGGCCTCGGAAATAGACTGTCGACCCGTCCAATAATCAAACAACACACTATAACTCAAGGACCCGCCTTTGGGATCAACATCGAGTAGGTCTCTGACGTGACGGTAACCAGTGGGAGCCTTGAAGAACCGCTCCAAGAAGGTGTCAAACCATATCATTGTACCAGTCTAAGATAGATCGGTGATTACCACGATATCGGAAGGAGTGATAGTAACCTCCCCAATCGGAATATGGAAGGTGTGCGAAATGTCACACCACCTCTGAGCTAGTGCAACCGATGTCGCATATGGTAATAATGTAGGTCGTAAGGATCGAGCCAGAGAACCGAAATCGGTGGCCTAGATAGCCTGAACAAGATCGGGGTGAGAAGAAGCGTGACGATATTACACCTGGATAGTAGAATACCCACCTATAGGAAAACGTGTGGGGGACTGCAAAACAAATCAAATAATATGTTTTTTATTAAACGTAAAAATCTAAGAGAAAAACACCAAAAATATTTTCTATAAATTTCTTTTGAATAATTTAAATCCAAAACACATTTAGTTCTTAAATGTTGATTATTTTCAAATCGTTCTTCTTCTTACGTTTCTCAAAAAAAGTCCTCAGATATTCTCGGGTCTAAAACAAATTTAGAATCCAAGTCTTATTATCTTTCAGACAAATATTTTCTTCAAAGTTTTTTCGGATCCAAAAGACGTTTGGACTCTAAGCTTTAATTATTTTCCAATCTCTTTTTCATCTAAAAAAATAAATAATAAAAAACAATATATAATAATTGCGTAGAGGAGCGACCGGAGCCCCGAGATATGCCACTAGAAAAATCCAGCGAACCCTTGAGGCTACGCCAGGCATCTCTGGCGAGGGACCAAAAGGACCCTCGCCAACGAGTCTTGTGAGGACCTCTTAAGACCCTCACCATAGAGTCTGGTAAGGGTCCCTTAGGACCCTCACCAGTTTTTCTTGGTCTCCACCGGAAAAATTTTCGGCGGACCTGAATTTGTCTTTTTTTAATTTTTCTAAGCTAAAATTCCGTGACATGGTTCAAGGATCAATTCCAATTTAGTTCCTAAGCAGGATAAAATCGCATTAAAAATGGTAAATAAAAAGTTTTTTAGCAAATAACTCGATCCGGGAAAGGTGAGGCTGAGATGGAAAATCAAGATCCAACGTCTCTATGGGGGAAGTAATTGTAAACCCCAGTATAGTGTCACTCGCTGTTAAACCATATGCGGCTTCAATATCGACAGAAAATACGCCAGGATCATTAGTAAGATGAGGAGTGAGGTTAGAGGTGAAGCGGAGTGTCCTGCTAGTGACCTTCTACAACATGTTTGCTAGAGAGAAGGGAAAGAGCTAGAGTTCTTAGAGAGAGAGGAAGATTATGAAAAGTGAATGAATAAAAAAAGGGGAGCCTTATTTATAAAGAAAATAAGTGGGCCCCACCTATCTATTTTATTATTTTACAATGGGAGCCTCCTAACACTACAGAACGATACATGGGATATCCCCAATATTACTCAAACTCATTTAATTCATTTATTCCCCAATGTTTTAATTTTTGATTGAAGGGGCAAAAATTTTTTCGCCGCATAAACTCAATCAAATAATCAAAACATTCATCATGAAATATTTATTAACATTATTTTCTTGATTTTCCATATAGAACAAGTCAACATCCTACTAAGGAAATTCAATATTGCCTTTGAAACGAATTCAGACACCTATCTCTAGTTGTTCTAAGAGGCACACGATAATCACATCTGAAAGAAAAACAAATGCCGACAATAATGGGGACACCGCAGAAAGAAACGGTAGACCCGCCCATAAGGGGCACCACGTACCTAAGGGATTCCGATGAAAGAAACGGACAACCATACGAAGACACAGCGCTAGAAAGGAAGGCCTATTTTATCACCAATTAGGAACAAGAAGTCACCAACGACACCAGTCAGGTATGCTCTATCCCTACGCTCATTTTGTTTGATCACATTGGCTATTCAACCAGCGACGATCACACTGGGAGTAGCTGAGCACGGGATTTTATACTAGCTCGCGCGTTCAATGATGATGGCTTTTCAGGATTTTATCCTTAAATCATACAACTTTTGAGTATCTAGATGTATCCGAATAGGAATACTCCTCGTCTCTAAATTCAGAAGGATGTTATTTAATTTTATTCAAAAATTAATTAAAAAAATAAAAAAATACATAAAATAATAATAAATTCAGAAATAGAAACCCAAGGAAACTGAATCCCAGGTCTGAGGCAGGCCTCGCCGAGAAATGGGCTTTGGCGAGGTGAGCCTCACCAAAGACGCGGCGAGGGGCCTCGTCGAAATTTTTTTAAGCGAGGGTCGCGTCGAAATTTTTTTCGACGAAACCCTCGTCGGAAAAATTTACCTTTTTTAGATTTTCAAGATTTCTCCTATAAATAGTCGGGTCTTTTTCAATAATCAGGACTCTGAAAAATTTACAAACAAAATATAGCTTTTAGAACTACTTCAATTTCCAAGAACTAAACTAACATTTTTGGACTTTCACAATAACTTTTACTTAAACTAAAGGATGAGGATGATTTTCAACGACTAATCGGATATCTTCGAAGTGGATTCATTCCATAAGGGTAAGCCACTGAGTTCCTAGAACTGCAATTTTCATGTTTTCTGTGTTCTTCTTCTTCTTCTGATTTCATTTTTGAACCTAGGATTTTTATTTTATTCAAATTTTGTAATTCTTCTTCATATATTTTTCTTTATTAAAAGGAGATGTATGTTAGAATGCCCCCCTGAAGGGAATAAAACATATTCCTGGATAACAGTCCTCACCAATTTACCATGAGAGCAATTTCATTAATTAAACTGAGCAACCAACGTGCTAATAAAATAAACTATCTAATTAGATAACAAACACATTATCGCGATTGATTTTTTTAGGCAACACGAGCCTCGCTAAATTCAATATCGAACATATATGTGATATGCCCTGTGCTAACCTTTGTGGATGTAGGTTAGATGTATATTTAGGATTTTAATTTTCCTTCGGGTATCGCAATTTCTTTTTTTTTTTTTGTGAAATGTAATTAATAGGTTAGCAGGTGGTTACATCCCCTGATTTTTGAAGCCTTGTAATCTTTATTTTTCGCATTTATTTTTCTCATTTACTTACTGCTTTGTGGATGGTTAATTATTTCGCCTTTTGGATGGTTTATTATTTTTTTCATATGTGAATCATGCATTTAAAATAAAAAACAACCTAATCGCGAATGTGCACAATTAAGAGAATACGGTTTTCTGTAGATGTAATATAATATGATCTAATGAGAAATAAGCAACTTATCCTGAACCCAAATCTCTATTTCTTAGTGGGCCGTCCCCCGGACGTTAAGCCTCACAGGGCTCTAATTCCTAGAAAGAGCTAATCCAAGTGGCGACTCCACACTAAGAAATGGTGGTATAAGTTCGAACTGATCTAAAACTTTTTTCGCTTTCTCTTTCAACCTTTTTCCCAGGTCCTTGACCCAGTGCATCTTTTTATAAACACCCCGGTGGATCACGCCTCTCATTTCGTGGGCTCTCAGCCCACCGCTCCGTGTCGCCCGCTCACACTTGGCTGACCTTATCAGAGATGATCGTGAAGCTTTTGGATGGCGTACTGCCATCCTATCAGAAAAGACTTGGGTCTGAAACCTTCCATATTTTCCAAATGGTAATTGTTCAAGCTTAGAAGATAGAATGGTATGATGTAATGGAGGCAGAAACAGGGCAGCAGCTGCTAAACCGTATTACATGATTAACGACTCCAACCTGGTGTAGGTGATAGTAAAATAGCTAGCAGTTTAACTGGTTTAGGAGGATAAGGTAGCCACTGTTAGACTTCCGAAAGAGGAGTACCATGGCATCTCCCCATACACAGCTAATCTTGGGTTCCTATTCACTAAAAATTATAGGAACTTAAGTAGTTAGAGAGCCTAAAGAAGCATGCCCCTCCTAAGCCCGAGGATAAAAACAATTACTACCATTATCATGTAGCTTTCTGGCATCGTACAAACAATTGCAAAGAACTTCTGAAGGCTATCTAGAAGTTAGTAGATAACAAGATCATCCATGAGCCTGTACTTAAGCCAAGCACAAAGAATAACCCTTTGCAAATTTTGAGGCAAAGGTAGGGATGATCAACTCTAGGCTGGAGGAGGCGAAGGTCTTGAAGTGTGTATCTAAAGGGCTTTGGGAGCTTGTAATAATGATTGGATCAGGAAGGGATCCTAATCATGTTTTAAAGATGCTAGAGGAGGAGTCGAGTCATCATGGATTCGAAGGCGAGATCAGGACGTCTGAGGATAACCATGTTGGGATGTCGGTATTTACCGGCCAGAAACCTACGTCGCATCTCGTAGGGGGGTATCTACTAGGATAAGCATCGACCAACAAGGAAGAATAGTATCTTATGGTAATCAAGTCAGGAATGGACTCAGATGATGTGATGGAGATTCTTGAGTCTCAATCAAGTAACCGGGTAATTAGAGAAATGAAGGAAGTCCCGAGGGCCAGTTTTATCTTCGTCGGAATGTTAATTTTTTTATGAGAATGATGTACCATCATCCCATCTATCCAAATTTTATACCTTGTATCGAGCACAAGGTCTTTCTCAGAACATGATAGCAACACTATTTTCATGCTCGCTAGTAGGGGTAGTAAGTTAGTGGTATGACATGCAGTCGGAATAAACTAAGAGCAATTAGAACTATATTGCTATGGAGTTCCAAATGGAGTTTGCGTTTCTAGAGCCCCCAAAGCTAAGCATGCAAGATTTGCTCACTTGTAAACAAATGGAGGGGGAATCACTCATCGGCTACATAAAGTGGTGGATGTGTATTTATGTGGTGCTATCGGCCAGACCATCGAAACTTTCAGGGGTACAGTTAATTATAGGGGGATCTCGAGACTGGTACCACTACCATATATCATGGTTGTCTATCCCAGATTTTGATGACTGTCATATCATGCTCATCACCTTGATAGAGTGATAACCGTCAAACACCGCAATGTCATCGTAGTAGGGTTAGGGATACCCACTAATTTTGTACTAGAGATGCTATCTTGGTCTAACCCGGGGTTAAATACGGTGGTGGGTGAAGGAGAAGGCATAGAAGAAGATCCGTTGGTAAAAGTATTCTTCGTAGAAGGGACTGAACCCCGAAGTGACACAATGGAAGTAGAATATGGGAGAATACAAGTAAGGGTACCCATTGACTTGATGCATATGTTCTTAAGTTAAGAAGGAATAGGAAGACAGAAGAGGGGACCTCAGTCAAGGTAGAGACCACCCATAGCGAGAAGAAGCCTATAAACTTGAACTCCTAAATATTGAAGGGGAAACGTGGCCAAACCGGGGATGGATATGACCAGTACCCTTGGATAACTTCCACGGAAATGAGGGTGATAGAGGATGGAGTGTTGAGGGTTACTAGGAGTGGTCAAGTTTTCCAAAGTTAAGAAGTAGTGTAGCTTAACGACTCCAGGCCTGAAGAAATTGCGAGGGAATAACCTGAGCCATCTCTACCCCCGAAAGTGAATGAAGACATGCTGGATGTAGACCCATTGGTGAATCATTTGAAAGAGACTTAGGTAAAATACAATATATGGAGTCTACTTCAGACATCCTAGAAGCATAGGATGGGCTGGATCAAGAGATTGATTGAAATGGCCACTGCAACTACAACCTCGGTAATTGAGATGTGCGTCGCCAATGGGAAGGAATTGCTCCCCATCAAATACCATCTATAAACTTTGATCATTCAGAGCTGCCACAGGAGCTAGGTTTGCATAATCGGGCCCTATTTATCAGAGTTCAAATTTTTGATCGGGCAATACCATGTGTGATGGTCGATGATGAGTCGGCCCTTAATCTATGTCCACTCAAGGTCCTACCTCATTTAGGGCTAAGGGAGGATATGTTGGCTAAGTCAAATACTATGATTCATGCCTATAATGATTCAAAGAGAGGAGTAGTAGGCAGTTTCAATGCAAAGGTAACTGTAGGGGGAGTAACATCTAATGTGAAGTTCACTATACTAGATATCCTAGTAACTTACTCGCTACTTCTGCGTAGACCATGGATCTATGCGATAGGATTGGTCCCTTCCACTCTGCACTAGAAGATAATGCTTATCCATAGTGGGAAGCCAATAACAATAGAAGTAGATGAGGAATCAGTAATGCCGGTAATTGCATTTGAGGAGAGAACGATGCAAGGGCATCTAAGACTGGCGATGGCCATTGAAGGAAAGAAAAAGGAACGTGGGATTCCAAAGGGTATGGTTTTTTCCCTGGAAGATTGAAAGCATAGATGAAGAAGTAGGGTTTCATCCTTGGAAAAGGCTTGGGAAAGCATCATTAGGGGATCGTCAGAGCCATTGACCCCGTTCTAGTCACGCCTAGACTAGGTCTGGGATTCACCCCGAACATGAAAATGTACAAACACAAGTAACCCTTGTTCTGCAACATGGTTAGCATTTGCGAGGTTGAAGGTAGTAGGGCATAACTGGGGGAGCTGGAACCGTTAATCTTGAATGGCGAGGAGGTTAAAGAGCTGGAGATATTTAACGATGTTTTTAACTTCGCGGCTGGCAAATTGATTGAACACCTTGTTGAACATGTATTGGAGGAAGAACCAATCTTAGCCATGGAAATGACCTTGACTTAGAATGAACCAACCGAACTTGAGAGAGGCGGAGCATTGGAAGAGGTGGTGGCAGCATTCACAAAGGCTATCAACGAACTGATGAAGAAGGGCAACACACAAGACAAGGACATATTAGGTACTGTTAGACTCCTCATAGAAAAGCTGGCCTAGGCCACCCTTGAAGCTGAACCAACTCCTGAAACACCTTCTGCAACAAATGAAGGCCCTCTTCATGTAGAGGATGAAGCAGATGATGTAATAATGAACATTTCAGATGTTTTTGACAATTTTGCCTATGAGGCTAGTTCAATGAAATACGATAATTTTGCTTACTTGTTTGATGTTCTACCTAACAGCACTATGCATTCATATGATTATACACATAACATCTTTAACATTCATGACACATCATTAAACGAAATTAACTTGGGTATAAACGAGTCACAAAAAATGGTGACAATTTCCAATGATTTGAATCTTGAAGAAAAAAGAGAGATCACAAATGTACTTAAATGTCACATGGTAGCATTTTCTTGGTCGTATGAGGACATGCCTAGAGTAGATAGACAAATCGTAGAACACCATATCCTAACTGACCCTCAGATTAAACTGGTAAATTAGAAACTGTGTCGCCTAAGGCCCGAATTGGCAGAAAAGGTTAAGGCTGAACTGGCGAAACAAATCAAAGCTAAGTTCTTGGAAGTGGTCGAATACCCGACGTGGCTAGCCAACATTGTCCTAGTAGTGAAAAAGGATGGCAAGGTCAGGGATCTGAATAAAGCCTCCCCAAAGGACGATTTCCCCCTACCACACATAGATGTTTTGGTCGACAACGTAGGAAGGGCGGCTATGTACTCATTCATGGATGGATTTTCAAGCTATAACCAAATACTGATGGCTATAACAAACAAGATCAAGATAGCGTTCATCATTGAGTGGGGTGTATACTGCTACAAGGTAATGCCATTTGGTTTGAAAAATGCTGGCGCAACATATCAGCGAGCCGTCATGACTCTCCTTCATGATATGATCCATAAGGAAGTAGAGGTATATGTGGATGAAATTCTTGTTAAATCCAACACTAGAGAGGAGATCCAGCTGCCTTAGACAAATTTCTCACCATAATAAAGAAATACAATCAACGCTTGAACCCAAAAAAGTGCATATTTGGGATCACTTATGAGAAACTTCTAGGGTACATAGTCAGCCAGAAAGGAATTGAAATGGATCTCGATAAAAGCAAGGTCATTAGGGATATGCCCGTGCCAAAAACCGAGAAAGAGGTCTGATCTTTCTTAGATCTCTACAATATGTAAGCAGATTCATCGCAAGACTCACAACCATCTGTGAACCAACTACTAAGAACAGACCAACCACTGGTTTAGAATGACCAATGTTAGGTAGCGTTTGATAAAATCAAACAATACTTGTTAAAACCACCCGTTCTCCACTGACCAAAACCAGGACAGCCCCTGATCCTATATGTAGCAATTGAGGAATCATCTGTTGGAGCTATGCTTATGCAAGAACATGAAGATAGAAGTGAACATGCAATCTATTACTTGAGCAAGAAATTACTCGAGTACGAGTCACATTACACCCTGGTGGAGAAAATCTACACGATGATAGTTTGGTTAACAAAGAAGCTATTCCATTACTCCAAATCTTATCAAATAAAAACTGTTGCAAAGATAGACCCGATGAAATACCTGTGCCAGTCACCAACACTAGTTGGAAAACTCTTAAGATGGTTATTACTATTATTGGAATTCGACATTGAATATGTGACCAAAAAAGTCATTAAGGGGCGAGCAGTCGCTGGCCAATCAACCCTTGGACTCTGATTACGTTGAAAACCTAGAATTCCTAGATGAACAACTAGCATTGGTGGAGGACACCCATACACAGTGGAAAATGTTCTTCGATAGTGCAATAAATAGAAATGGATTCAGCCTAGGGGTAGTCATAATAACCCTGCAAAATGAAGTCATGCCTCTTTCTAAATGATTGGAGTTCCATGTAACAAACAATGGGCCTGAATATGAAGCTTGCTTATTTGGGTTAGAGGCACTTTGAAAGGCACGAGCAAAAGAGGTAAAAATAGTTGGGGACTCAGCTCTGGTTATAAAACAAGTTACTGGTGATTGGGAAAAAGGGAAGAATCACTTTGCCCTTATGTTGAAGTAGTATAGAAGGTCTCATAAAAGTTTTCCAAATGCATTTTCTAACATGTACTGAGGGATGAAAACTAAATAGCAAATGCACTTACTACGTTGGCATCAGTGAGGGAAGGTCATAAGACTCAATCAATTGAGCCCGCCATACTACAAACGGCCAAAGAACCCTTCTACTATCTTCTAGTGGAAACAAAGGATCAGCAAGCAACTAAGAATTGGTTCTTTAACATCGTCAAATTTTTCCAAATCGAGGAATACCCAGAGGGTATAATAGACTCAAAAAGAACTTCACTATAGAGGTTAGTAGTCCAATTCCGGTTAGTAGAAGGGGACCTGTTCAAACGAACACCAGAAGGGATGTTATTGAGATATCTTATAGAATAGGAGGCATTGTTGATCATGAGGTAAATGCATGCAAGAAATTTTAGGCCACACATGTATGGGATGGCACGAGCTAAGAAAATACAATGACAAGTGTACTACTGGACAACAAAGGTTACATATTGCGTATCAGAAGTGCAAAAAATGCCATAAGTGCCATATTTACAGAGAAATAAGTCATCTACCCTAAACCCAGCTCCATCGCTTATCCACTCCTTAGCTATTCTCAGCGTGGGGCAACGACATCGTTAGCAAGATTCGGCCAAGCTCGACTAATGGACATTGCTTCATTGTAGTAGCAGTCGATTACTTTTAAAAAAGGGTGGAAGCTGAATCTTACACTAACATCATCGCTAAGAAGATGGCCAAGTTTGTGAAAAAGCATATATTAGCCCGGTATGGTATCCCACATCACATTATATCGGATAACAGGGTACAATTCCAAGGAGCTACATCAGACCTAATGAAGAAATATGAGATCGAGCACCATTGATCATCACCATACAGGCCACAGGCTAATGGGGCAGTAGAGGCAGCCAACAAATCGATTAAGAAAATCTTGAGCAAGATGGTTGATACCTACAGGGATTGGGATGATAAGTTACCATTCATAGTATGGGGATACAGAATGAGCATCAAAACTCCCGTCGATCAAACCCCTTTCTCGTTAGTATATGGAATAGAAGCAGTTTTACCGGTTGAAATGGAAGTGAAATCACTTCAAGTGGCATTAGAAGCAAGACTAGAGGAGTCAGATTAGGCAAGGGTCAGATTTGAACAGTTAAACATGATAGATGAAAAATGTCTAAAGGCATTGGATCATTTTTAGATATACCAACAACGCATGGCTAGTGCGTATAATAATCGAGTTAAATTCAAAAGCCAACCGTTGAAAGTGGGAGACATAGTTCTGAAACAAGTGAGACCCTCAAATGTGGATGTACGGGGAAAGTTTCGCCCAAACTGGGAAGGTCCTTATGTCATAAAGAAAATCTTGAGCAAAGAAGTTCCCAAGATCATAGACATGGATGGAAACGAGTTCGTCAATCCAATCAATCAAGATAAGCTCAAGCACTACCACGTGTAAAAATAAAAGAAATAAGTTTACAAAAGCGGTACAACAAAAAAGAGAGAAAAACTAGTCCGCTAGATGGCACTTGGCTACTTGGGCAACAATTAGGACCATTCTTGTATAAAAGTCAAAAATGTCCACTGAGTTGAAAACCCATGATGGGCAGCTCGGGAAAAGGTTAGGGCATTATGAGGAATAGAGGGACATCGAATTAGAAAACCTGTTATAGTCTTACTGGTGGCAAGATTCGAATCATTGGAAAAGTTGTACCCTTTTTAAAGTCGTTCAATGAAATGTGTTATGTTTCCAAGGATTTATGTTTATATTTATATGAATATGTGCATATAGAATATCACAAGTAAACAAGATAAATTTTGGTAAAATTTCATAATGTCAAAAACAATAAAAAAAACAACAAACCAAACACAAGACATAGAAAACAAATGTCAAAGTCTAAGGGTAAAAATATTTGGAGCTAAGGATGCCAATCACTCCATCGAGCACGCTTCTTAGAAGTGTGGGGAAGGGGGTCCAAACCGTCTTCATCCCTCTCCCACTCACGGGATCCCCTAAAGTGCTTATCAGCATCTGGGAGACTCTTGACCTTGCTAAGCCATCCATGATAGAACTCATCAATTTTGGTGGTCTCTGGGATAGTGTAATCCAATGTAAAAACTTGAGCGCACGCCTAAAGCCTCCGTATAGTAGTAGGTGTGTCAAGACCAAAGTCATGAAAATGGGTCGAGCATAGGAGCCAAGGGATTCGTTACCGATAAACATACTACGTACACAGGCGAGAAGGAGAATAGTAGGTGATACCAAACAAACCCATTAGCAATATGCTAGAATCATGGACATCGATAACCATGAATGGGATCTCCAACCAAGGGCTAAGCCAATGAATCTCAGAAGCTTGATAAGAACCCAGAATATCAACCCAAGCCCTTTCACTTAGCTAGCGATGGTCCTTCCTAGTGAAACCTCGAGGGCCATAATGCGAATGGAGATACCAAGTCTTCCCTAAGCGAGGATCAGCAATCAAGCAAAGCTTCTCCAACAGCCATACCTACACCAATTTATTTGTTTAAACAAATAATGAAAATCACAAAGAAAAAGGGGTAGAAAGGAAAACTACCTCAAGTAAGGCAAAGTAGTCTCCCACTAAGTCCGGGTTCACTGAAGCAGCATCCAAGTGAACCAGGCCCTTTGCTAAAGCTAAAGCTATCAGAGATTTCATACCAGCTTGCGCGTTCAACGATGATGGCTTTTTAGGATTTTATCCTTGAATAAAAAAAATTTTGAGTATCCAGATGTCTCCAAAAGGGAATCTTCCTCGTCTCTGAATTCAAAAGGACATTTCTAATAAAATAATTTAATTTTTCCTTTAATTCAGAAATTAATTAAAAAATATGAAAATACATAAAAAAATACAAAAACACCACAAGAAACCAGATCTGAAGCCTTCCTTGCTAGAAGCTTTTGCGAGGCTTGCCAAAAGCTTTGGTAAACCTCGCCAAGCTTTCTCGCAAGGCTCGCCAAGAATAGAAGCTAAAATGGCTCTTAAAGAGTTGGTTATTGGTTGAGAATATATAGGAGATGGTGGAGGTGAAGGAAAAGAATCTTGGTTATTAGAAGGTGAAGAAATATTAATTAGGGAATGTACAAGTTAGAATTAGAAGGGGAAGGAGAAGGAGAAGAATTTTCAAGAGAAGGGTTTGAAGGATTTAGGGAGAAGAAGGGGTAGGTTTTTGAGGAACCTCTAGGTTGGCCGTTTGACCCAAGGATGGTTAGCCTGAGGTTGCTCATGCTGAGAAGAAGGCTCCTCAACATGAGTAAAATTGGGAGTGGGGATACTAGCATCCTGAGAATCAGACTCCTCAGAAATCTGGATGAAGATTTCTCCAGGATCCTCCTCGGTGCTTACCACCTGCACATTTTTCTGTAGAGGCCTTGTGGTAGCAGAACGCTTATGTTGAGTACTCTTAAGTTTAGCAAATATAACCTTAGTAGTGTTGGACACATCTTGGTCCTCTTCCTCCTACTTCTTGGCCCCGCCTTGCTCCTCAGTATCTTCTGAGAAGACCATTCTTCTCTTCCTTTAAAGTAGGGACTCATTGGCCTCAACCTCTATCTCCTTATCCTCAGCTTGCTGCTCAACTGACAGCTTAACCTCTGCCTCCCTTTGTGTGTGGGATTTATCTTGCATCTTCCTTCTCTGATGCTGAATAAGAGCTTCATTGGACTTAGATGGGCTCTTCCCCTTAACCATAGAGGAAGCAGCCTTTTGAGCTATAGAGGAGGAGGTAGGGATCTTCTAGATGGGAACTTCATCAAAGTTATTATACTCCTCAAAATCCACCATCAATTAATCCTTATCCTCGTTGCTAATGTCCTCAGGCAATACTATCAGTACACACTTCTACTTACGCTTCTATTGCACTTTGGTGTACCTAGCATGGACCCGATTGTAAGTCAGTTTGCTGAAGTGAGACATTTTAAGTTTTCTTCTCCTTAGCAAAACTAAATTACCGGACTCCCCCAGAAACTCGCCCAAGTCGACTTTCACTACCCTCATAATCTCAGTTATGAGGTAACCATAGTGATAGATGGTAGTAACTTTTGTCAAGCGATGAAGAATCATCACTGGCCAATTTAGTTTCTTACCCTCTACCATATGGTAGACCAAACAACGCTCAAAATAAGTGCTGCTAGTCAACGTGGCATTTTGGGTAGTAGCAGCTTCATTACCAGCTCATGACACATTCTTGCTATCCATGACATCCCGTTGGTAGCAATCTCCTCTAATACATAGTTGGTTGGGAGTTCCCAATCCTCGGGAATGATGACAGCATCTTCATCGCCAAATCTGCGGAGTTGAGTGCCTGAATGAGGCATATTAAGGATGCTCCCTATCAGCCTGGAGCAAATAAGAGTGATTTTGCTGGCAAAATCCATCAACAACACATCATTAAAGCCCTCAATTACATACAGATGAGAGTAGAAAGCTCTAATGAGTCTTGAGATAGCAGGACCTTCCATCTTCAAAAGTGAAATGAGGTGCTATTACTTGATTACTTGGTACACGGTTTTGTTTAGTAACAGCCCTTCATAGATTACGTCATACACTATACCAAAATCCAAGTTCTCCTCCCACTTGATTTTTGCAAGATGGGTTCCAACTTTAAGAGTCATTTTCTCTATCTTTCCCTGGGTGTTTACCACAATCTTCACGGGTGTGGTACTCTTGATTTTGAAAGTGGTTTTGGTTCTCGCCATTTTAGAGAGTTGAGAAGAACAAATTTGAGAGAGGAAGAGATTAGGGTTTGAATACTCTAAGAATTCAAATTAGAAGAAAGCAAGTAACCTTCTCTCTTCAACTGTTCCTCTTTTATAGATAATCTCAGCTCTCATAGGTACATGTCACAATCTCAGCTTGAGATTAAAATGAACGCTGAGATTAACATCTAATTAACTGCCTCAGTAAAATGGTGAGTTTTGATAAAAACAATTCCATTTCAAGCATGTGTCTTTTGAACATGTAGAGGTTTGAATTTTAACCGCGAAAAGTAACTCACGTCATTACTTTTAAGAACTTGATGGTGTTATCCACGTGTCTTCTCATGTTAGATCTCCAACACTTAGCTAAATTTCAAAGAATTTCATTCTTCTTCTTCATCGTGGATTCGCCATACCAATCAATTGCCTTAGTACACAGAATTGTTCCTTTGACAATGGTTTGGTGAAGATATCAGCACATTGTTCCTCTGATTGAACATATTCCAACTTGACATCTCCTCATAGCACATGTCTAATGAAGTGATGCCTAATGTTGACATGCTTCATTCTCCCATATTGAATTGGATTTTTGGATAGGTCAATTGCACTCTTATTATCACACACAATTTTGAGACAATTTGACTTTATACCATAATCTTCCAGTTGCTGCTTTATCCAAAGCAATTGTGTGACACAAATTCCTGCTGTCATGTGCTCTGCTTCAGCTGTACTTAGTGCGACTGAAGTTTTCTTCTTACTGTACCAAGAAATAAGACACTATTCAAGGAAATGACATCCTCCTATTGTACTTTTCTTGTTGAGTTTGTCTCTTCCATAATCAGCATTTGTGAATCCCCTAGGAGTGAAATCTGAACTGCTGGGATACCACAGACCTGCTTCAATTGAGCTTTGCAAGTACCTGAGAATCCTCTTCACAGCTACTAGATGAGATTCTCTAGGACTAGCATGATAACGAGTATAATAACACATGACATAGTATATGTCTAGCCTACTAGTAGTGAGATAAAGAAGAGAACCGATTATTCCTCTATAGAACTTGCTATCTACTGGTTTACCAGTTTCATCTTTACTCAAGATAGTATCTGTGGCCATAGGAGTGGACATTGGCTTCGAATATTCCATGTCAAATACTTCAGGACTTCTTTTACATACTTGGATTGGCTGATGAAAATTCCATCCTCAGTTTGCTTGATTTGAAGACCAAGAAAGAAATCGAGTTCTCCCATCATAGACATCTCAAACTCGCTCTTCATCTGCTTGCTGAATTCCTTGCACAGCTTCTCATCAGTTGCTCCAAATAAAATATCATCAACGTATATTTGGACTAGTAACACATCTTCTTTCCTTCGCATGATAAAAAGAGTTATATCTGCTTTCCCTCTTTCATAACCTTTGCTAATCGAGAAATTGGTCAGCCTCTCATATTAAGCTCTTGGAGCCTGCTTTAATCCATAGAGAGCCTTCTTCAATTTGAAGA
>CATIWQ010359998.1:0-15405 GCA_949673415.1 Euphorbia schlechtendalii
CTTGCATACCTTACAACTTTACTTTGCTTTCTACTTATACTTTCTATTTCGAAGTTTATGATATGTCTATGTGTCATAATGCGTATTTCATGTTGAGTCTTTTATATTAATCAAGTTATATGCCTTTGAGTTAACTTTAAGGGTAGTTTCAGGGTTAACGAGATTTTGTATAATCATTGGATCTGTGATTTTAACATTGTTTAGTGAGCCAACATTTTTGGAATGGTAACTTTCTAAATGTGGCTATGTGAGAGCGACCCGTACTAAGCATAGTAATATTCATAGGGACCCGTACTAAGCATTGTAATATTGTTATCCAGGTTTTTGTAATCATCTTAATTCGTTTGCACTAGATTTAGAAAAGTCATTTCATGTGTTGCTCTATGGTTTATCATTGAACATCTGAGTGTCTAAAACCGATTATGTTAAATTAGTCTAGTGAACGTAATAACTTTGTTGAACTTGCATGTTTTCTTTGCTACACTTATTTCGTAGGAAAAATCTATATATTTAGAATCTCTAGTCTTCCATACATATATCTATCCATTCTTCATTCTAATCCTCCCAACTAAAATCCAAAAATATTTTATTTTCTTTATTCTATTTTTCTTGTTGATCTTTAGAGCTAGTCCTTCCCTGTAGGATCAATATCTTTTAAAACTACATCGTAAGTGTAAACTTGCAGTGGTCACCATTTTTCTATTTAGATAAGTGGTAATAACAACACCTGTTCATATTTTGAACTTATATCTTATCGGTAGGAAAGTGGGAGACAAGGTTTTTGGCTTCATTATTAAATAAAAAATCCTAGGATTTATTAGAGTCGAAACCTTATGAATAACCAGTCCAGGGCAGATCGGTGATCGCTACCACATCAGATGGGGTCATGGTGACCTCCTCGATAGGAAGATGAAAAGTGTGTGAGATGTCGCTTCAACTTTGCGCCAATGCGATAGATGTCGCATATGGCAATAACATGGGAAGTAAAGATCAGGCCAGGTCACCAAACCCAGTACCCTCGATGGCCTGAATAAGCTCCGACCAAGAGGAAGTATGGCGCCACCAAGTCTGGATGGTAGAATACCCGCACGTGTGGTGAATTGTAGGAGACTATATATAAAGTCAAATAAGACACATTTCGAAATTAAAAGTAAATATATATACAAAAAGGAAAAATAAATTTTATTTAACAAGAGCGGAGACCCTGAGGGGCATCGCCGGAAGATTCCGGCGAGCCCCTAGTGGACCTCGCCATAAGTTTTGGCGAGGTCCCTAAGGGACCCTCACAAGAAATTATAGTGAGGGTCCCCAAAGGGTCCTCGCTAGAAGTTCTGGCAAGGTCCCTAAGGGGCCTTGCCAGAAATTTTGGCAAGCCCCTTTGGGGACCTCGCCAGAATTGGTCCCACGAAAATTTTCCCGGCGGACCTTGATTCAACTTTTCTCTAATTTTTGTACTTTTCTGAACTAAAATTACGCGACATGGTTCAAGTTTCAGTTCAATTCTACTCCCTAAACAACATAAAGGTGAATAAATCTGAAGAAAAAAGAAATAAAAATGTTTTTAGTAAATACCTCGATCTAAGAAAGATGGAGTTGGGCTAGAAAATTGGGATCCAATATCTCTATAGGAGTGGTAGGAGTAAACCCCAGCATGGTGTTTCTCGCACTCAAGCCATATGCAACATCAATATCGACAGAGAAAATGTCAGCCTAAACAGTAGGCTGAAGACTAAGACTGGAGGGGAACCGGAGCTGCCTGCTAGCGACTTTCGACAACATCTTTTCTAGAGAGAGAGTAAAAGTAAGAAGTGAGAAAATAAGAAGAGAAGAGTTATATTTATAAAGAAAGTAGGTGGACCCCACCTATTTATATTCTCCAATAAAAGCCTCTTAACACAATGGAGCAATGCACGGGACATCCCCGATATCTCCCTCACTCATTAAATTTATTTCTCGATGTTTTAATTTTTTGATTGAAGGGGCAAAAATTTTTCCTTCGCATAAACTCAATCAAATAAATAAAACATTCATTATAAAATGTATTAACATTATATTTTCTCTGATTTGTCACAAGAATTAACTCAATTTCCTACTAGGGAAACAAAATCGAATAAGGAAACGAGAATCTAATTCAGTTTGCATTTCAGGCAACCTACTTTGGTAATTCCAACAAGCAAAGCCAACTAGAGGTCAACCCACAAGGGGCACGTAATGACCACACCAAACCCACCCACAAGGGGCACTAAACATTAAGGGACTCCGAAGAAAGAATCGGGTGACCAAATTAAGGCACGGTGCCAGAAAGGAATGCCCATGTCATCACCGATCGAGGATAAAGAAGTCACCAACTGCACCGGTAAAGTATTTTCTCGATCCCTTTACTCTTTTCGTGTGATCATACTGCTATTTAACCAACAATGATCACACGAAGGGCAGCTATACCAACTCGCACGTTCGATGATGACTGTTTTTCAGGATTTTATCCTTGAATCACACAATTCTCGATTATCCAAACACCTTCATATGGGAGTGTTCCTCATCTCTAAATTTAAAAAAGGACTTTTAATAAAATTAATTAACTTTTCTCTTTTGTTCAAAAAAATAATTAAAAATAAAAAATATATAAAAATACATGAAAAATACGAAAAAAGACGCAAAAACCGGAATCGGTAAGGCGAGGCCCGCTAGAATTTGTTGCCATTTTTGGATTTCTGGGATTTTACCCTATAAATATTTGGGGAATTTTTTTTATCAGGTTGGGAAATTTTCAGAATAAAAATATAGCTTTTAGAACTGCAACCAATTTTGGGAATTAAACAAGTATTTTCGAGATTTACACCAAGTTTTGAATCACAAAAACTAAAAGATGACAAGGACTACTTTCTAAGGTCGAACAGATAATGTTTAAGTGGATTCGTTCCGTAAGGGTAAGCCTCTAAGTTCCTAGAACTGCTGATTCCGTGCTCATTGCCTGTTATTCCTTATTCTGATTTCATCTACGGACCTAGGTTTTTTATTATTCTATTTTATTCCCAATGTTGTAATTTTTCTTTCTTTGTCTGTAATTTCTTTATTAATGGAGATATATGCTACAATACCCCACGAAGGGAATAAAAATATATTCCCAAATAACATCCCCACTATCGAGCAATTTCATTAATTAAAACGATCAACCAACGTGTTAATTACAATGAATTATTTTTTTTAAATAATAAACGCATTACCATGAATTTTTCAATATGCCACATGGGCCTCGCTAAAGCCAAAATCGAGCAAACATGCAATGTGTTGTAATATACCCTGTACGTTTGAGGATGCGGGATTAGATGTATGTTTAGGATTTTAATTTTCCTTTAGGTATCAATTTCAATTATTTTTTGGGAAATGTAATTAATAGATTAGGTGGGCGGTTGCATCCCTCGAGGTTTTGTAATTTTAATCTTTACTTTCTGCATTTATTTACTGCTTTATGGATGGATTTATCGCTTTCAAATATACGTGAATCATGCATAATAACTCAAAAAATGACATAAGTGCGAATATGCACAATTAAGAAATACGATTTTCTATAGATGTAATATAATGTAATCCAATAAGAAATAATCAACTTATCCCGAACCCGAATCTCTATATCTTAGTGGACCGTCCCCCGGACGTTAAGCCTCACAAGACTCTAATTCCTGGAAAGAGCTAATCCAGGTGGTGACTCTACACTAAGAGACAGCGGATTCGAGTTTGACTAATCTAAAAATGATCTTGCTTTCTCTTTCAAATTTTCTGGGTCCTTGACCTGGTAATTTTCATTTTCAACTTTAAAACACCCCGGTGGACCACACCTCTCATTTCACGCGCTCTTGGCCCTCGCACTTAGTGTCATCCACTCATAGCATCCCACTCTAAGGTAAGAGTGTGAAGAATCTTCTTCACCAGCTCTTCTTCGATAATTCTTTGCCAAGCCTCTTCAATTCATTAACGATGTTAATGAACCTGGTATTCATAGCATGAATACCCTCGATAGCGCCCATCTGGAATATCTCATTCTCTCTCAGCATGAGATTGATCTTTGACTCCTTGACCTTATCAATCCCCTCATAGGTAATCTCTAACTTCTTCCAGAGTTCATGTGCTGTCTTGCAGCCCGAGACCCTGTTAAATTTAGTACGATCTAGTACACTGTGTATGTAATTGATCATTGCAGCATTCTCTTTGAGAAGCCTCAAATCAATGTCAACATAATCCTCAAGATCGACTGGAACACGTTGCCCATTCCTAACCATAGTAAGAATTCACGGGCAAAGCTCAATAGCTAGTCATGCTTATGTGCTTTGAGATTGTATAATGTTTTTCATGCAATTTTTCTAAAACATGTAGTGATTACCATCGAATAATGGTGGCCTAGTTATAGACATTCCCTCCTTCAGGAGAACTGTCTGTCCTGACCTGGAACTAAAATTGTTGTAAGCCATTTATGGATCTTTAACTCAAAGATGATTAGTCTATAAGCTAAGCACTACTCTGATACCACTTGTTGGTCCTAAACGGCTTAAATAAACGTAGAGGAGGTGAATGCAGTTCTTGGTTACTTTTTGGGTTTGTAAAAATTATTTTACCAAGTTAAGTTTTTAGATGCATGTTGAGTTAAGCGTGTTGAGCTGAGTCTAAAAACCATAAACTACTTAGCTTTATTGGCACAATTTATCTTCAACCACTGATGAGTACTTTACTTAGCTCGGATTGGTTTTTCAAGCAAAATGACTAATAGAGATAGAATGATGAATGAGATGGATGCAATAAAGGCAAACGAGAAAGGTTAGAACTTTTACACCTAAGATTTTATCCTAGTTTAGCCACTAGCCTACCTCCAGTCCCCGGATTTTTTCCAAGCTTTGATCCACTAGTGATTTCATTCCTTCCTTAGGTGGAGAGGCCTTTACAACGGGTAGACACAATTACAAAAAGTATCTTTCTTTCTAACTGCCACTCAATCCACAGTTTGGGTACCCTTCCCAAACCATCACTTAGATTTCTTAAAGAAATTGCAAACAGAGGATTTCAACTTATAGATTTAAACAATGGATGTTTGCTGATTGCTTAATTTGGAATTTCTTGAAGCTGTGAGTAATTGAACAAAGTTTCAATTCTTAAAGAAATTCGAGGTCATTCACCAAGTTTGAACATCTGCTCCAGTCTTCTATTTATAGTTGAAGGTCTTGGAATTAGCCATTGCAAACTTTTTGTATTGATAGCTCTTCAATATCTCTTCTCTTCAAATCTTTCGAATTTTCCCATTGGAGATAAATTCCAAGATGTTTAGAGACAGAGATTTTGAACGTTGAAGCTCGAGATTAATTCGTTAATCCAAAGCGTCAAAATCTCATTTGTCTTCATGCAATCCATTTTGATAGAGATGCGCATGAGATACAACGTGGAATTCTCCCATTCATTGACTTATTGACATTGCAGAGTTGCGCGGAGATACTCAGAAGTGGCGCATGTTAGAGGATTCCTTTTATCTTGGACTTTAGTGAGGAATCTCCAACATTCCATATTGATACCTTTTATCTGTCAGGATCACTGGAATATCTTCTTTAATTTTAACATTTTTTCTCCTCAAAAGCATCAAAGGAATATTCTGTTTCTCACAGTGACCGTTAGTAGCGCAAGTGTCAAATATTTCTCTTAGTGTCAAAGATACACAACTTTTATAACAAAAAAGTAACTCATCACAACTGAGTAAATATCATATAAATTATGTAATACTCAGCTCAACCCAGCTTTTCTTACTCTAAGCCGTAACTTAATTAATTACTCAGTAAACTGAGTTGTTTTCCCTTAAACAAACTCAAGTAAACTTCATTAATTAAGAGTATACTTAGTACTCAGTTAATGTCACTATACTAGTCAGTTTGTTATTTCCAAAACATTCTAAGTACTATGAAGTATTATTAATTTGGGTTCAACACCAAGAATGAAAAAGCAAAAATGAAATAATGAATTTACAGATGGGTTAGTAGTCAATTATCCTAAGTTACCTTTTTGTTTATCCATGATGACTTGAGAGCTGGCTCAGAACCGAATTTGTCGAGAAAAGTTGGAAATTTGATGAGAAAGAGATTCTAGCAAGTTTATGACTATAATCTTGTAAAGAGAATGATTTGTGTGTTTTTGAGATTTTATCGAGTTTGAACCGAAGTTTATCATTGAAACTTGATCCAAATCAATGTGAGAACGTAATAGAACTGATCTGAAGTGGTTTGGAACTATGAATGGATGAGTTCTTGTACTCAAAAGCATAGAAACAAAGCTTGGAAAGTTTGGACTTTGAAGCAACAATTCAGATTCCCCTTTGAAAATGGAGTAAAGCTCCTTGATATAACTGAGGGTAAACGGGTACATGTCCATTTACTAGGGTGGTAAATGGGTGTTCACCATTTGCCAATCAAAAATTTTTGTAGAATTTTTGCAAAAATCCAGGGAGAGAATCTTGTTAGGCCTAAATAAGTTTAGGGTTGTAAATGGGTGTACCCCCATACCATTTACCAAGGTGATAAATGAGTGTGTGCCCATTTACCTTGTTTGACCAGAAGTTTACTTTTTCAGCTTTTGGTCCAGAGCAAGACTATTTGAATTTTAGATCTTTGAGTAGAAAGAATGACTATTCGCATCCGTTTAGCTCTTGCCTAATACCTAATTTGAAATAGGTATGAATCCTCTTCGAGTAGTGCAAACCATGTTAACAAAGCTTCTAACTGAATCCAATCCATAAACCCAAAGATGAAACAAAGTTCATTCCCATCCCCCATGCATGTGTTAGGAGTCCTACTTGTTCTCTTTCTTTATAAGTATGAAAGCTCTTTTTATAAAGGCTAATTCTAGGTTGGGTAATGGATTGCAATGCTAGATAATGAGTAAATAAAATGATAGGGAGAGAGCTTTTCTTATGCGCTGCTCCACAGCTCTTTATTTATGTGGGAGGCTCATTTTCTTTCTATACATTCCTGAGTCCACCTCCCCCTTCTCTATCACATCTTAACCAGCTTACCCTGCTTCTTTTTCTCTATTACTTCTTACCCTTTCTCTTCGTATGTTATTCTCTTCCCAACCCAACTCTCCACGTTTACCTAGTCACTTCAACTGCTACAATCATGATCAATAGAGATCACAAACGATCACGCATTTCCATATAGCTTCACTTCAAGGGGGAGCTTACTATTCTTATCATAAGAATGAGAGATTACTGGGTTTTTTCGCTCGGAGCTGGATTTGACTGATTTCTCTTCTCTCGGATCTATCGGAAAGTGTGGTAGTTGCTCTGGCCTAGATCGAGTTCTCTTATTATGGGGAGAGTAGACCCCTCTCTTCTAAAATTGGTGGACTCTTGTATAAAAAGGCTGACAAAAGCAATGTTTTTTAGCATGACATACCAATTAAATAAAAAGCTTTCTGAAAGAGCAAGGGGCGCCGCCCTCCCCGCTACACCTCCTTTATGTTTGTCTTATTAACTTCTTTCTAGTAGCTTCCTTCAACTTCTAGGCGGTCTTTATTTCGAGAAGTTGTTCATCGTTGGATCTCACCAATAGAGGCTTCCTATAGTTTTCTTGACAAAGATATATTTTTTTCATTATTCCCAAGTATTTTTTGAGAGAGAGAGTTAATCAAGAGTTATTATAAGCTTAATAAAATCATTATTATATGAAATATTCTTATTTAACTTAAACTTAATTGAATAGATCATTTTTCTCTACTCCAACAAATACATTGTTGGTAATGCTAAATAAGACAAGTTTTTTGTGCATGTTTTATCTACTCATTCCCTTGTCTATTGCTTATTTAAAATAGTAATCCTTGAAAACAAGGTAAAACATGAGGAATATCTTCGTATTATCCCAAAAGTTATACTAGCTCTTTGTCAAAATCAGTCAAAATTGATTATAGGAATTAAAAAATTCAACATGCATTATCAACACATGAAAATAGTTTTGTGGTCAAGCAATTGATCTTCTCATCTTATGCTTATATCTTATACATAATATAGCACAAATTGTGTCTGGGGATACCGGAAAATCATATGAAGAAGGGAGAACTTTTTCCTAATTTCTGAACGCACATCCTCTACAGTTCTCGCAACTACAGCATTTAAGGTAGTGAATTTTTCTGTAAATTCATTGGTTTGTATAGTTTAGTCTGTCTTTTCTTTGCAATTAAGGAAAATTTTCTCACATTGCAACTGCCAATTATTTCTTATCTTGCAACTCTATGATTTAATTTATGTTGGAGACGATGTTGCATTTTTTAGCGAAAACGCCTCATCTCTTAAATTTGTTGTACAATAGAGTTCCGCACTACTAATTTAATTATTTTTTTTCATTTTGTAGTCTTTTTAATTGAACTACATTTGTCCCAAATAATATTACAAAGCTTGGTTTTTGTTAATACTAAAAAAGTTAAGGATCCAACAAAATATCATTATAAAATTAATGAAATAAAAATATAATATTATAAAGTTACAAGGTAATGTTGTTATTATTGATATATATATATAATTATTATTCAATTAAATTTCAGTATTTTAAGTTTCAGAATAATAATTTTCAGTTCATTTTCAGTATGTTCAGTTTCAGTATGTTCAGTTTCAGTTAAGTTCGGTTTTAGTTGAAAAGAACAGAGCTTTAGTTACATTTCTGAAAGCTAATTCAAAGTTGAATCTTCTGTTTGGTTCAGTTGTTCAATGTATGATTATACTTCCATTATCCTAAATCTTGTGCTAATCACCAATTTAAATAAGCTAGCTAATTGTCACAGGAGAAAGTTGGATTAGGCATGACAAATGCTGAATCACCTCCAGCTCTTCCCTTATATAGTTAAGTGTTTAAGAAAAAAGCATCGAAATCTGTTCCAATCTTAATGAGGGAGACATATAACTGTGTTTGATGATACAGTTTATAGATTGAAACTCCTTGGATATTATGAACATTGTTTAAAGGATACTAATTTGTTTTTTTTTTTTTTTTGTTGGAATTTGGATTAAATTTGATATGCTTGCTTATCTGTTATCAATGTTGTGCATTTTAGTTTACTAATCAGTTCATTATGTGTAGTGTGTATAGTTGCTTTAACCAATTACAAGGCAATTTGACTATGTTCCTTGATAACTTCACATTAGGAGCATCATTTAAGAAATAATATTTGTATTGAGTGGTTTTTACTTGCAAATTTTGAATAATATCATATCTATATATAGGCATGATAAAATTGTGTACTTAATATTGCATTAGCAACATTGTCTCAAGCTGACAACACATGTACTCACTGTATCAAACTCAATTGACCCATTTTCTCATATACTTCCTTAACCATTGCTACCAACAACTTAATTTGCTTTTTTCGCTAATCACACATGAATCATTTGTACAGTACCAATGAACATAAAAATGTGCTAGCCAGAAGTAAATAAATTGCAGAATCCCAACTTTGATTAATAGGTTTGAACTGTTGGAAATAAAATATAACTGCAAGAATATTATAGCTATAAGAGGAGAAGCATGGAGAGAATATGAAAGAGATTTTATTTCTTATCTCTGAGGTGTATTGAATAAGAAAAATTGAATCCTATTTATAGGAAAACTTAATGGCACAAACCGTAAATAATAAGGAAACATAATACATCAAATATTAATGATGTAGGCACTACATCATAATGTTGTATAGTAGTCGCATAGTATTTGCATTAGTAGCCGCACAGTATTTGGCGGCTATCGACGTATCAAATTTTCAACACTCCCCCTTTGATGCGTAAATTTTGCGAATGAAACACTGCCTCGTTAAAAACCTTACCAAGGAAAAACCTAGTGGGACAAAAACCTTAGTTAAGGGAAAAAAGTACAGTGTTTACTCCCCCTGTTCGCAAGTTGACTGAAGATCCTTAAGACGATGCATTCAAAGTTGACTAATTCAAGATCCTTAAGACGATGCATTCCGATGCTATAAACCAGTTTCTTGAAAGTTGAGGAAAGTAAAGCCTTGGTAATAAATATGCTAAATAGTTGCAAGAGCGGATTTGTTGAATACCGATTTCACCATTCTTTTCAAGATCATGAGTGAAGAAAAATTTTGATGAAATATGCTTTGTTCTGTCTCCTTTAATGTATCCTTCCTTTAACTGGGCAATACAAGCAGCATTATCTTCGTATATTGTTGTCGGATCTTCTTTATTCGTTACTTTTCCACATGCTTCTCGAATATGCTTGATTAATGATCTCAATCATACACATTCATGACTAGCTTCATGAGTTGCTATTAATTCTGCATGATTTGAGGAAGTAGCCATAATAGTCTGCTTTGTAGATCGACAAGATATAGTTGTTCCTCCATAATGTGAATAAGTAACCTGTTTGAGATCAAGCTTTGTGTGGATCAGATAAATAATCGGCATCTGCATATCCGATTAATTCTGGCTTGGGTGGGTTCATATGAGTAAAATAGACCCAAATCAATAGTTCCACGAAGATAGCACATTATATGTTTAATTCCATTCCAATGTCTTTGTGTAGGTGCAGCACTGTATCTTAATAACAAATTCACTGAAAATGCAATATCTAGTCTTGTATTATTAGCCAAATACATTAAGGCACCTATTGCGCTAAGATATGGTAAGACCAAGAACTTCTTCATTATTTTCTCTAGGATGAAAAATATCCTTTTTCACATCAAGTGATCGTACAACCATTGGGTTGCTTAACGAATATGCTTTGTCCATATTAAAATGTTTTAGGATCTTTTGTGTATAATTTGATTGATGCACCAAAAGCCCTTTTTCTAGGTGCTCAATTTGTAAACCAAGACACAATTTTATCTTTCCCAGATCTTTCATCTCAAATTCTTTCTTTAAAGAATCAACTGCTTTTGGAATCTCCTCTAGAGTTCCAATGATATTTAAGTCATCAACATATATTGAGATGATAATAAAATTAGATCCCGATCTTTTTATAAAAACACAAGGACAAATTGGATCATTTTTACAACCATCTTTCAACAAATATTCACTTAGTTGATTATACCACATGCAACCTGATTGTTTTAATCCATATAATGATCTTTGCAACTTAATCAAGTAAAGTTCTCGTTTGTCACATTTTTTTGGCAATTTTAATCCTTCAGGGATTTTCATATAAATATCATTATCAAGTGAACCATAAAGATAAGCTATAACAACATCCATTAAGTGCATTTGTAAATTTTCTTGCATTGCCAAACCAATAAAATATCTAAAAGTTATTGCATCCACCACTGGAGAATATGTTTCTTCATAATCAATCCCAGTTCTTTGGTAAAAACCTTATGCAACCAATCTAGCTTTATATCTTACTATTTCATTTTTCTCATTTCTCTTTCTTACAAAAACCCATTTATAACCAACAGGTTTTACATCTTGTGGTGTTCGAACTACAAGTCCAAACACATTTCATTTTTCAAGAGAATTCAACTCTGCTTGAATTGCTTCTTTCCATTTTTGCCAATAACTTCTATTTTGATATTCTTGAATAGATTGTGGTTCATAATCTATACTCTCATTTTCAATATCTACTGCCACATTATAGGCAAAAATATGATCTACAATCATTTTATCTCTATTCCATCTTTTCTCATTATTAATATAATTTATTTGAATCTCTTCATTTTCAACAACTTCAGTTTGTACTTCATATGCTTGCACTTCTTTCGGAAGTGTATCAACATTTATATCCTCAACAAGAGTATCTTCATTATCAATAAATTTCCTTTTTCTAGGATTTTTATTCTTTGAACCAATAGGTCGTCCACGTGTCAAGCGTGTCAGAGTATTATTAGCAGGTTGTTCTTTAGAAACTTCAATACGAATTAGCGCATTTACTGCCAATATATGCAATTTCGTGACTCGTTTAGGATTAGCAAGTGCATCGGGTAGCCAATTTCATAAATTTTGAAGATGAATTATTCTTTGAACTTCAAGTTCAGAATCATTTGATTTAAGATCCATATGAGAAAGTGACGGAACACTCCATATTAATTTCTTTTCCAAAATTATATTTCTATTCTCTCTCCCTAATTTTGGGAAAGTGCTTTCATCAAAATGACAATCTGCAAAGCATGTAGTAAACATATTTCTAGTTAATGGCTCAAGATATTTAATTATTGAAGGAGATTCATAGCCAACATAAATTCCTAATCTCCTTTGAGGACCCATTTTAGTCCTCTATGGTGGAGCAATTGGTACATATACCACACAACCAAAAACTCTAAGATGAGAAATATTAGGTTCATGACCAGAAGTTAATTGTAATGGAGAATAATCATGGTATCTTACGGGTCTTGATTTTATCAGATTTGCTGCATGCAATATTGCATAACCCCATACTCTATTAGGGAGATTTGTTCGCATAATTAATGGTCGTACAATTAATTGCAAACGCTTAATAAATGATTCTACTAGACCATTTTGTGTATGAACATATGCTATAGGATGTTCAACTTTTATCCCAATTGACATACAATAATCATTGAATGTTTTAGATGTAAATTCTCCATCATTATCAAGATGAATTGTCTTAATGGGATAATCAGGAAATTATGCACATAATCTTATAATTAGGGCAAGTAATCTTGCAAAAGCCATATTTCTTGATGATAATAAACATACATCAGACCACCTTGTTGAAGCATCAATTAAAACTATAAAATATTGAAATGGTCCACATGGTGGTTGAATCAGTCCACACATATCACATTGTATGCATTCTAAAAATATTGGCGATTCAGTTTCAATCTTAACTTTAGAAGGTTTTATTATTAATTTCCCTTGCGAACAAGCAACACAGAAAAATTTATTATGTTGAATAAACTTTTGATTTTTCAACGGATGTCCATGTGCATTTTCAACAATTTTTCTCATCATTATTGAACCAGGATAACCTAGTCGTTCATGATAAATTTTATATGTATCCGAATCTATAAACTTCTGGTTTATAGTCAAATTTACCTCAATCATATTAATATACGTGTAGTACAAACCAGATGAAAGAGTATAAAATTTTTCAAGTATGCATTTCTTACTTGAAATAATTTTTGTAATATGAAGACATTCTTTGTTATCTTCCTTCTCAGTTTCAATATGATTTCCATTTCTGCGAATATCTTTAAAACTTAATAAATTTTGGTGAGAATTTGGGGACATTAATGCATAATTTATAATAAATTTTGTTCCCCTTTGTAACATAATATTAGCTCTTTCAGAGCCTTCAACCATTTTTGTTTTACCCGATATTGTGGTAATAATTGTTTCACCCATTTTTAAAGTAGAAAAATATTTCGCTTCTTTAAGAATAGTATGGGTAGTGGAATTATCCACAATACATAAATTTGCTTCATTTGCCTTGATGTTATATAATACCAGGAAAGAATTCATTTTCTTCATTAAAGAAAGACAAGTTATTATTTATTCATAAAATAAAAATATATTAAACATAATAATAAGCAATACATATTTCAAATTTATAAAGTAAATAAATTATTATTATTCATATTTTTCTTTTCCACTAGTGCTGGGTAACAGAAAATCTTTCAAATCAATATTTGTCATATTAATTGGGTCATTATTGTCCAATATTAAATTAGTCTCTGGTTCAGCACTTTTCTTAAGATCAGCCTGGTATAAAGCCACTAGATGTTTAGCGGTTCTACAAGTTCGTGACCAATGACCAGTCATATCGCATTTATAGCATTTATTCTTATTACATTAATTGTTACACTTCTGGTGGCTATTATTATTTTTCCCCTTCTGGTGGGAATTATTATTATCATATACTCTACCACAACCACGACCATGACCATGACCACGACCTCTACCTCGACCACGACCATATTTGCGGCCGCGTCCATTATGATTGTCATTATTACTATGAACTATCACATTTGCTTCTTGCAATGAATCTGTTCCTGTGGGTCGTAGTTCATGGTTTTCAAATACCAATTGATTTCTTTGCTCGGCTAAAATGAGAGTAGCAATTAATTCACTGTACTTCGTATAACCTTGCATTCTATATTGTTCCTGTAGAACAACATTATTTTGGATGGAAAGTGGAAAATGTCTTTTCCACTAATTCATCATCAGATTTTGACTCTCCACATAATTTCAAAATTGAAGTAATTCTAAAAAGTTCAGAATTATATTCACTTATAGATTTTTTTATCTTCTAATCATAAGTTATTCCATTCATATCGAGCTCGTGGTAGAGATACTTTTTTAAATGATTATACCTGTCTTTCAGTTGTTTCCACAGATCTGCAGGATCTTCAACAATCAGGTATTATGCCTTAAGTCCTTCATCAAGGTGACGACGGAGAAGAATTAGGGCAAATGCTTTATGTTGTGTTGAGGTATTATTATTTTCAATGATACATCTATCAATTTTTGCATTGACCACCCAAGTTAAGTAGTTTTTCCCGGATACATCAAGAGGAGCAAAATCAAGATTTTTCAAATGAGACATATTTAAAAATAAAATCACACCTTACTTTAGGAATATCTGGTCGGATTTTTTATAAAGCAAAGTCGTGCTAATAACGTGTTGGAAATAAAATATAATTCAGTAATATTATAGCTATAAGAGGAGAAGCATAGAGAGAATATGAAAGAGATTTTATTTCTTATCTCTGAGGTGTATTGAATAAGAAAAATTGAATCCTATTTATAGGAAAATTTAATGACACAAACCGTAAATAATAAAGAAACATAATACATCAAATATTAATGATGTAGGCCCTGCATCATAATGTTGCATAGTAATCGTATAGTATTTGCATAACAGCCGCACAGTATTTGACGGATACCGACAAATCAAATTTTCAACATGAACGAATTTAAATTTCATTCTTAAAGAAGTTCACGAAATATCCGAAATCTGGCAACCACATTTTAGAGTTTCATATCTCATTCAAAATATCAATTTGTTTTCATTACATATCTTCATCATCCAATACAACTAGCAGACAAATAAAGCATAATAACTTTTTAAGCATCATATAAAGCAACAAAAAACCTCATATAAGAGCTCCAAAACGCTAAAAGTCAACAGTGTAGCATCTTCATTATTTGCTGGAAAGATAACTTCCTATTCAAATTTTATTCCAGACAATATATATAAGTTAAAGCTCAATAAACTTGGCAAGAAATATTTACAATGAAAAGAAGCTGATGACATACAATGCCTTTCAAAACTAATATGACTAAGGGTGCTGTTGGTTCATGCAAGGAAAGGGAAAAGAAATCGAAAAGGGAAAGGGAAGGATTGAAATGCAATTCCCTTTGATCATTTGGTTGTGTAAGAAAGGGAATAAAATATCTTTATTCATTTTGTTATTGGTGGATAT